>APFE030651122.1:0-62437 GCA_000404065.3 Pinus taeda
CAAATTCCCATATGTGCTCCAATTCCTCTCGCAACAAGAGGATGAAGTCACCTGAGAGAGGAGCCTCATGGCTAACTGCTGCAGAGGAGGGCTTGTTGCCCCATGATTTTTCCACCAAGAATAGGGCTTCTTAGCCCCCTGTCTCTAATCACATCATAACCTCCAAATCGACCAGTGCCAGTGGAAAACTCTGCAAAGGCATCCTCCACCTCAGCAAGCAATGCACTATCCTGATAAATCCGCCTGAATGCCTCTTTCCTTCCCTGTGAGATTTCACAATCCATGTGAGGATGGAATCTGCGGGAAGGTCCACCATTCAGCCACTCATGGCTGTAGTATTTGGGGTTCAATGAGTGAGCCAAACAATGTAAAGGTGTACAATTCTTGTCCCATCTGCTGACAAGAATATCATGTATGGTATCGTAGAAGGCCTCTGGTGATGTCTCATACTCGAGGCACTCACTCTGTAGAATAATGCTCCTCACAGACTCAATCATGGAATCCCATCCCTCATAAACCTCTCCTAGTATGGGTTTGTCTGTATCTGCAAGTCGAAGCAAAGAAATGATAGGGTCCATGATCTGAATAATTAGATCTACCCTCTCCCACCAAGCATCATCTAGCACTGTGTCCTTCACTCTTTTAGAGGCTGCCTGATCTGTCTTTCTCCAAAAAGACCAAAACTCAGAAATAACCATGGACCCAAGAGCGGTCTTGACCTCCCTCAACCTCTTCAACATCATGAATGAAGATGCAAACAGTGTACCAGCAATCTTCAACAATGATAGATTGCTATACTCCTTGTAGATAGTGAGGGCATTTGTATGATTTTGCACAAAGTTACGGATATGTCTTGCATCCTCAATAATGCTTCCAATCCAAATCACATCAGAAGCAATGGATTTCAGTGCTAAGTTCAATGAATGGACAATGCAAGGTGTCCAAAACACTTGTGGGTATTTAGCTTCCACAATCATGCCAGCAGCCTTGCAAACAGGTACATTATCTGTAATGATTTGCACACAAGAATCAACACCTACATCTTCAACAACTTTAATAATTAACTCACCCATAAATTGTGCATCCTTGTATTCGCCAGGTGTATCCACTGCTTTCATGAAAACTTGACCATTCAAGGAAGACACCATGAAGTTGATAATTGGGTGTCGTGCTAGATCTCTCCATCCATCAGAAACAATGCTAACCCCAGATGTTGGCCATGATGTCACAATAGGCTCAAGCATTTTTTGCACCTCTTTTTTTGCCTTCGTCAAAAATGTGGTTCTCAGCTTCTCTGACCCAGGAGGCACATACCCTGCTGGAGCCCCTTGAGTTAGAGCTCGACACATCTCAACAAATAAAGGTGAACGTGCAACATTAAATGATATGAAGTTTTGATAGAAGAAGAAGGCAATGGTGAAATTAAGCTCTTCTCGTCTCTCTTTTTGGAAAATCTTGTCCATTGGACCAAGTGCTCTTCTTTTTGATGCTTGTCCCCTAGTATAATTAGAACTCTCAAGTGGAAATTTGGTGGTAGCTTTCCTGAAAAATGGAAGGGGGTCTTCATTCTTGGGTTTTTTTATTTTGAAGCCAGTGCCACATGTTCCATACCAACATTGGCCTCCTTTTCCAATTCTTTTCTCTTTTGTGAAGTAATAGCTCTACAAGATCCAATCCCACAACCAGGTAAAGCCAACAAATGTGATTTCACACGGTAATATGTGCTTTTAAAAGAAATGTTACAAAAGTTGCATTTCCATTGCACATTGCCTCCTCCCTTTCCCTTGTTGTTTCGCCCATCCTCTCTTGTGACATATTTCCACAATGGATATTTATCATTGTCTTTAAGTCCTCTTCCCTCAACATTACTTGCAGCAAACTCTGATGATATTGGGGGAGGAGGGGCATCTCTACCCATGACATTATTGCCCTTCCTTTGCCCCCTGACTGGTGCCTTTGATTGAGCCATGAACATTGTTACCTGTAAAAAAAATGAACAAAGCATGCACAAATTTGTAAATAAAAAATCATATACATATTGCTGTAAAAAAATGCAAAAAAATGGAGGTGAAATGCCAGTCTTAGAACAGAGACAATTTTAGGCTTTTAGCATGTCTTTTGGAAATTCAAGGTTGCAACTTGCCAGAGTATTCTGAGAAATTCAAGGTTACAATACACATAAATTATAATTAAATAGATTCCACTGTTCAGAACAGTCCGGCATCATATTAGGAATCAAATCTGGTAATCATGACTTAGAAATTTTAAAATGGTATTAAAGCTTGTTTCCTGAATCCGTGAATGCAGATAAAGGTGAGGGTATCTACTTGGGTCCTGTAGGCTGTAAGAGGCAGTCGATGTCAAGGATGTAAAACTCTCACCATGTAACATAAATATTAAAAATAGAGAACTCTCATGGCATCAAAATTAATACTCAATTGACAAGTATTATTGGAGTATTGATACTCCAACAAGGGTAGCGGGCCATCAATTACTTTTTTTCCAATACCAAAGTAAAATCACACAAATTATAGGTTCAATTACTGTATTATCATTTCAAATTTCAATCTGAGAATGATTGGACAACCATGGTTACTGTTCCTATGCCACTGGACACACTTGTGCAGCAGTTTTGGGCAATGACACCTCACCTCTGTTGGCCTCACACATCTCATTGCTACATTTCCATTAAAAATAATCTGAAGGGTTAATAAATCCTCTATGTTGCATTTAAACATCTTTTTTGACGGCTTTAAGCAACAAGCAGCATTGTCAATCTTGAGTTTCACTCACTTTGACGTGTGCTCACTGCTATGTTGTCATTGAAAATAATCTGAAGGGTCATATATGTTAATAATAAATATTTTAAAATAATAACCTAGTTTTCGAGTGGGCTATGATAATAACCTATTTTTTGAGTGGGCTATGAGTAGGTAGCACTTTTACTGACTTGCCTGCGGCTGCATGAGTTCCTTCTAAACCTGATGAATGTGTCAAATATTTTGACTTTCATGAGTAACTCATTAAAGCTACAACTATGTTAATTCTTACTCAGGCCATTGCACAATTTATAGATAATTTTATTTAGTATAACTTTGAATCATTCATAGTGAGCTGACCATTAGGCAGCAAGCCTAATCTGAAGCCTAAGAAGGCTCCTTGCAAACTTCATTTGGGAGTTCCAACATGGCATCAGGTAAACCGTAACAATTATTGGCTGTTGCTAATCTCCAAGTAGGCGATTGATGTGATATATGGGCAATGATCTCATTGATCAATTGTTATTAAAGAGGAGTGTCTAAGGCATAGAATCTAAAGAGTTCTGTGTATACAGGCCGAGACCTATAAAATCCAATAAAAAAGAATCTCTTCTATGCAAGGTTACAATAACTTAATACTAAATAGTTACCTAGTGGACCGGTGGTCGATTCTCCTTGCTGAGTGTCTACTCTTTGCTGCAACAGCACAAATCACTTGCCAACAACACAAATCACTTGCTAAATGAAAATATTAATGAGCAAACACGCCATTTTCATACCCGCGCTAGCTTAGCGAGTCTTGGAAACAGGACACGATTCCCAAAATCGCAACACGCTTTTGAAAATCGTGACACGACCTCGAATTCGACGCGTCAGAAAAGGACACGACGTGTCATATGATTTGGACACGAATCTGTACCAAATCGTGTCGGATTCGCTGGATTCGGGATTCGAGGGGCCTCTAGGGAGAATCCAGTGATCTAGATTACAACAAAAATTCAACATCAACAGGTATACATACTAGTAGAATTCTATCAGAAAAAGAAATTCTTAGATAAAATGTTGGTTGTCATTGTTACTTTAATTAAGTGATGCTTATCATTGGTTCGTAAGTAAGTTTGAAAAACCTTGCAATGATGGTGACCTAGGTTCGAAACCTAATGGACGAGTTTTGTGGGGCTGGTCTGGTCTCCTTGGTTGTGATTTTGCGTTAACGTGACAAACAATGAGAATATAGAGGTGCAAGTAGTGGTGGATCCTATGCTAATGTGGAAGGACTCGCTCAACCCCAAAACGAAAACAAAGACTAATATATTTTCAGGGAAAGAGAATTTTGTCAGTTATATTAGAATAATGGTTAGTGGTTATTGTAGGGCCAAAATTTCTGGAGTGGAAAAGTATATTGAAAATGCAAAATTTGAAATTGTGAACATTGACTTGCAGCGCAGGGACATCTAGTCAAATGATAATTTGATCAAATCGCCAATTGTACATTCCATCATTTTATTGCATGTAAAGCGACAACTCTAGTTTGTTTTTATAACTGAAATCTACTTCCTGTAACCACTGGAAAACCCAGGTTTCCTTTGAATCACCCGACTACAATATCATTAAAGATTTTTCTTTAGGACAAGAAATATATTCTAGTCAAAATACATACAGTTAAATATTTTGTAATATATCTCACTCAAATCTGAGCTGAAATCTGAATTTTGAATTAGATTGGGAAGATTTTTAAAACAAAGAATAAAACATTGAAAATTTGAAACATTTGTGGAACTCCTCAAAAAAGAACGTTTCATGCAAGTACATAACATGTAAAATAGTTCTTGTCAAAATACATACGGTTAAATATTTTGTAATATATCTCACTCAAATCTGAGCTGAAATCTGAATTTTGAATAAGATTGAAAAGATTTTTAAAACAAAGAATAAAACATTGAAAATTCGAAACATTTGTGGAACTCCTAAAAAAAAACGTTTCATGCAAATACATAACATGTAAAATAGCTCTTTTGAAAAAGTAAAGATGTTGAATCCATAACAAAACATTATATTTAATATAATTAAAGATAAGATTCATAAGAATCATTACATTATATCTAATATATTTAAAGATAAGAGTTGTCATTTTTAAAGATAAGAGTCATATATTTACATATCTATCTATATATATATATATTTAATTAATTTTTATTAGAATTTTATAAATGATAGGTTAATTTTAATATTATTTATCTAATATTATATTTTGTTAAATGTTATATTTTAAAGAAATAATATATGTTTTTATTTTATTTTTATACCAATTTCATTTTTAAAATTATAAAATATTTTATATTGGTTTGTAATTGTGGTTTCCTTGCCATATATGGATCCCGGTTTTTCAAAAAAAAATCACGGATCGTATCCGAATCCGGATAACTTTGAAAAGAATCCCAGAATGATATCCGCGCACACAGTCTTAAGCATGCCACCTATGATTCTAGCCTACACAATAGATGTGGGCCTTTGTAGATTGAAGTTTGTCGCATAGAGAATGGCAGAAATAAAGAAAGAAAGAAATTATTTTAATGTCTACAACGCTAAAGATAGCCTATGGGACAGATTGCTTCTTCATCTGCTTGATGTATTTGGCCCTTTTTCAGTGAAGCTTCACAATAAATGCTCCTAGCTTCTTGACAAACCCCTCACTAAATAGATTATCCCAAGAGCTAGCTGCTAGCATATCTGCATAACTTTCCCGGTTGTCTTTGAAGGCCTCACATTCTAAAATGAAATGTTTTTCTATTTCCACTTTTCCAGAAGAACAAAAAATGCATACCCTTTCCTCCCACACTTCCTTTGGCCTTTTCCAACGCCCTGTTTCACAACGGAGTTGATGAGAATTAGTCCTTAACTGAGCAATAAGAATTTTGGCTCTCCAAGATATATTGGCTTCTATGTATGTTTTTGGTTGATGATTATGAGTGGGATTAAACACTTCAATATAGTAATTTTTCTTTTTTCCTAGCTCCTTACCCCAAGTACATTTGTGGAACTTTGCCATAACAAAAGCTTTTATCTCTTTGTTGTTTATGGGACACGCGTTCAAGCAAATACCCCATTTACTAAACCATTTTTTATTTTGCTGCATCCACGTTTTTTTTGCTCTTGCACAATCTATCATTAAAGATAACCTTAGCCTATCTACCCTCTTCCATTTGCTCAATTTTTTTTAAATACCTTATGACTCGCACCATAGCAATTGCTTCAATAGGAACAGTCCCTGTGTCACTTAACAAGATATCATAAGGAACTGCACTTTTAATCTTAAATTTGTTTGTAATCAAACACTTTTGAATTTTCTCAATTTGTCTCCACTGCATGTCGGAGGTACTGCTAGCCCACATTTCACAACCATAGAGAATCACCGGAATCACTAGAAGCCCAAAAAGAGTTTGAGTGGTCTTCAGTCCCATAACTTTGCCTCTCTACACCTATTTTGAAAAGCATAAAATGCTTTCCAACCCCCCAAAGTTCTTTTCTTTCTACAACCATTCCAGCTTAGATTTTTGTTGAAGTCAATTCCGAAGTATTTGTAATCCGCAACTTCATCTAGAATGTTGCCTTCAACGTAGAATTTATGCTGGTTATGTTTTCTTTTCTTAGAGAAGACCACTACTTTCGCTTTGCTGATATTGACTTGCATCCCCACACTTCTACAAAAATGCTCAAGGGATAGTAAGTGCTCTTGCAAACCAAGAGCCGATTTAGCAATCATAATAAGGTCATCTGAATACAAAAGGAGCCTTATAACAAACTTGCACAAATAGATACCATCATCCCCTTACGAATTTAACCACTCCTCAAGCTTGTCGATATATAAACCAAAAAGGGTAGGAGACAGTGGGCAACCTTGCTTGACCCCGATATCACTTCTAAAACTTTCAGAAATGCCTGCAGAAGTTCTAATTTTGACTTTCACCTCTTCATACAGCCTATGCACAACTGCTCTCAAATGTTTAGAAACCCAAAGTTCCTCCATTCTCTACCAAAGTTTATCCCTGGGAATCGAATCAATGATGCGCCTTAAAGTTATGCAATGATCAACTGTGGAATGCTTAGGTCTAAAACCTGCTTGCCCTTCAGCACGCTTATCTCTTTCTTCTGCCCACTTGCTAATTTTGTTTTCTAGCATGCTTCCAAATAGCTTTGCAAACAAAGGGTTTATCATGATGGTCCTATAATTGGAGGGATTATTGACGTCGCCGCTCTTGAAAAGAGGTATTGCCAGACTAGTTGTCCAATCTGTGGAGAGCCCTTGTTGTATGATGTTGTTGAAGATTTTTGTAATGTGAGGTGCAAGAATCTTTCAGCCCCACTTTAGATATTCTGCTTGGAGTTCAGCTAAGTCTTTTACTTTTCCAACACCCAGCTTCTTGATACCCATCTCTACCTCTTGTACCGTGAAGAGTTCAGTATCAATGTTTACCAAGGGGGGAGGGTCAACCTTGGGAACCTGCTCATAGAGCTGTCTTGCATAGTCAAACCATTTAAAAGCTGTAATATTATTTCCAATTTATATCTTTTTCGGTTGGAGCTTCTTCCAAAATAATTTGGGATTATTTCTCCCAAGGAATATTAGTTCTTTCCTCGAAACCATGAAATTAGTGTTTTTCTTGCTTAATAACTGCTTGTAAGATTTGAGCTTTATGTTATCCTTGTTTGACTCTTTCCACATTCTCCTTGCCTTTTCGCATTCCTTGTCAAACCAAGCATTAATCGGAAAGCAATTTGTTTCAGACCTCTTAATTTTTGTTCTTTTGCATTTTGCAAGTGCGCATTGAATTAAATGTGTTAATTCATGACTATGAAGGCTGTGAATTGTAATTTTCTCCTTCTCAAAGAACCTCTCTAGCATCATTTTGAAGTTATTACAATTTTTTGGGGTCAAAAGAATTCTATCCTATGGGAGATTTTGTTGGACATGCTGAATTTTTTACTCTAATTGTTTCTTTCCAATCCAAGAGAAACATAAATAAATTGGCTTGTGATCTAATTTCAAATCCCACAGTTGGTCTCCAACCAAAACTTCTTCCATTTTCTCACACAAACCATGCGAGCAAATTACATAATCGACCACACTTGCTCCATTGTAAGTATTGCAAGTGAAATTATCGGACTTTGCCCATCTAGTCAAGCCATTACAAATGACTAAATCAAAGGCCTCACATAGAGTAAACAATTGTTTACCAAAGAGATTGCAGCCCTTGTCCTCTAAAATTCTTTTCCATTGATGATTACTTTCTTCTGTAAGCCAAATAAGGTCACAATCATCTTTACAACAAAGAATGCTAGCTTGCTCACTTGCAGTCCTAGCATTGAAATCACCCACTATAAGGACTTCACCTAGCTGCGAATATGTTGCAATATCCGCTTTTAAAGCTGCAAATGGATCTTTGTGGTCAAGCCCTCTACCTTTTGTAGATTTTTGAAACCTGTGGCACAAAATAGCATGTTGCAATTCTAATGTCGTTTCCATTTTCTGATATTTTAAACCAAATGAATTGCTTATTTGAGTATTCTTTTTCTAACTGAATGAGACGGCCTTCTTTCTCCCTTACTAAAACCATGATACCCCCGTGCCCTTTGCCATTCCCTGCTTCCTTGTTCCACACTACCATCTTCCAATATCCTTCAAACAAAGGTGTCTTGCACTCTTCATGCTCATGTGTTTCTATGAGGCAAATTATGTCTCTATTTTCCGCAATAGGCCCTAACCCAGGTCCTCGTCTCCATGGGTAACCTCTACAGTTCCAACAAACTAATCTTAAGGAAACCTGGGTATCACTTGATTGCTATTTATTTTGACATGCAAGACTCACATTTGAGTCTTTGTCCCTGTTTTCCCATACCGAACTTGCTTTCTGATTTCCTGTTGAAAAGTTTGTTGCCTCTTCTTTATTACCATCTTGCTACTCTGTTCTGGAAGGAGGTCCAAATTGTGCTATCACAGCTTTGCCTTTATAAATCCATGCTCTCTTTCCTTCATCTCTTGCTGCCCTAACCTTTAAAATTTCCTCCCTTCTTTCCTCCTGTTGTTTTATAGTTATATCTTCTTCTAGGAAAAATGAGAACCCCTTGTTGTCGCACAGAATGTCTAGGCACCACGACAACGCTCAGATTGGGGGTTGTCACCCTGATCCCCAATCTCTCCGTTTAAGTTGTCTCCCTACAGTAGGCTAAGGGGGTAGACCCTATGGAAAAAATGGAATGAAGCAGAACTAGTTGGCAACCAACTAGTACGGGAGACACAGCGAGGTGATCAAGTACTTGATTAAGATTCAACAAGACCTAGGATTTGATTAGATTTTAAACGATTAATACCAATGCCTTATGGATTCAATGATATTGCTAGGGAAATGAATACCAAGTAGTCGATTAGCCACTGTTTCTTAGGTGAATGGCTATCTTATATGAAATGCAGATCCTAAAAACTAATGTGAGATGCAAGAATCTTGGTTGATTTTAGTTAAATGCCTACTTAGATTTTGAATCCTTCAATCCTTTCTGTGTTGAGCTTGATTTCGTAGTAATTGGCAGAGAGAAGGTAAAGAGAAGCACACTAAGGTGTGATTAACGATACCTCTCCTGAACTTCTAACATACCTGGTGCCTTCGGCGCTGCAGAGAGCTATGGCTCTGACGACTGCAAGGTCACCGTTTTAAGTAGTATTAAAATAAGTTTCTCAAGAAAAGACGGATGGAGATCTATCTATCTATCGACCAAGCTTATGCTTGGGAGTAAATTTTATCTATGCAGAGCTAATGTTCGGTCCCTATACTACTAGTGTAACCCCTTATTGTTATTAGTACAACCCCATTATTATATTGTTGTGCCCATGTAATCCCCATATTATTATTATTGTGCCTCATAGAAGCCCACTATTGTTATTATTGTGCCCTTACATTATCATTGTTATGTCGACTCTTATTATATTATGACCCCTTAGACTCCTATATATAGAAAGGAGGTCTTGTCATTTGTATTATCTAAGAATTGTTCATTTGTGTAATGTAAAGGAGGTTGCCCCCTCGAAGAGGCTTATTTCTAAGGTGTTCATCTATCTTTTCTATCTTTTTGTGAGTAGGTTTCATAACATTTGGTATCAGAGCTTCGGATTCTAGGGTTTCGCTGCTCCAAATATGTCATCGTGGCATTTTCGTTATAACTTTGTTTCTGTGACATTTCAGAATCTACGAAAAGAAACCATTTGAGAATAAATCGCGTTGAATCTCGTGTCCAAATTTCATATATTTTCTTGCTATATTTCCGGATATATGATCCGAGGAAGTTAGGATTTTGGAAGACGCCTGAATTACACCCTAAACAGGTGACCTAGGGAAAATTGTCATAACTCTCTCTGAGCATCAGATTGAAATTTCATTAAAAGTTACAGAAAGAGAACAGACTGTACTTTTCTATGTATATTTTTCAAATCCGAAGGTAAAAATAGTGACACATGGAACTTCATACAAGTTCGCTCTTTTGAAAAGGTATATAATCAGGTCATATTGGGAGATTGTGTATAACTCTTTCTTGGAGAATCCAATTTCGATCAAACTGGTGGCATTGGAAGGAGGACGTAGAGGGCTACTGCAGGTCGTGATTTCAGAACTGGAAGATCCGATATTAAAAAGTTATAGTCGTTTCAATATTGAGCTCCCAAAATTAAGAAAAAGCGAGATGAGGAAGTTTGATGGCAAGGATCCGGTAAATTGGATACTACAGATGGAGAAATATTTTGATCTACATGGTGTACCACTGTTACGAAAGGTATGTATTGCATCTAATTATTTAGAACCAAATCAATTTTTATGGTATTAAGGGCTTTTTTCTCGTAAACCACTTGTCACGTGGTCAATTTTCACGGAGGAAATGATAACACATTATGAGGATACAATGAGAAACACCTTCTTTAGCCAATTGATAAATCTCCAACAAAAGGGTTCAATGGCAAAGCACATTGAGGACTTTCAAAAATTGAATATAAGCGTAAATGATATTCCAGAAAAGCAAAGGATTGATGTCTTCATAGGGACTTTAAAGGATAACATTCAACATGAGGTTCGTCTTTGGGAACCTGATTCATTGGAGAAGGCATTCAGGTTGGAAAAAAAAATTGAAAGCGAAATTATGGAAACAAGGAATTCTACTCCTCACAACTATAAAGATAGAAGTGTTGTTTCCCCTAGCCTTCCACAACTTACAAGGGTCACACCACAACAATTGGAAGAAAAAAAGAAGAAAAAGGGCTTTGTTACGATTGTGATAACAAATACATTAAAGGTCATAAGTATGCTGAGAAGAAATTATTTTACATTGATTGTGGAGAGGAGGAAGAAAATGATCAAGAAACGTCAAAAGAAGAGTATATACACCAAGAACCAACCCCAGATAAAGAAGAAATGAATCTAACCATATCTTGTAAAGAATTGGAAAGAATTATCACTCCTAAAACTCTCAAGATAGAATGACATATCAAGAAGAAAAAGGTTCAAGAAGTGAAAGATCACATCGAGAAAGAAGAAATGAATCCGACCATATCTTGTAATACATTGGACGGAATTACCCCTCCTCAAACTATCAATATAGAAGGACATATCAAGAAGAAGAATGTTCAAGAATTGAAAGATCACATCGAGTCTCAAGAAATCAATCCGACCATATCTTGTAATGCGTTGGTAGAAATTACCACTCCTCAAACTATCAAGATAGGACATATCAAGAAGAAAAAGGTAAGAGTGTTGATTGATTTGGGCAGTACCCATAATTTTATTGATTGTAAGATAGCCAAGGAATTGAATTGCTTCCTATATCCAGCATCGGAGTGTCAAGTGATGGTTGCAAGTGGAGGAACCATAAATTGCTCTGGAAAGTGCCATAATATCAAGCTATCCATTGGAGAATATGTATTGAAGGACCCAATGCTTTCCATTCCAATGGGTGGTGCTGATGTTCTACTAGGAGTCCAATGGCTACAATCTTTGGGTACGATAGCTTTTAATTTTCAAGAACTTTTCTTGAATTTTTTTTGGGAGGGAAAGGAAGTTGAATTGAGGAGTATCGAAGGAAAACCTGGAAAGTTAATCAACTCTAACAGCATGACAAAGCTTCTAAATAAAGAACAACGGGGTGTAATTGCACAATTATGTTCACTAGAAGATCCCACATCGAAATCATGTATTTCTCCAGATCTCCAAAAAGTTTTGGATAATCATTTTAAGGTATTTGAGACTCCCAAAGGCCACCCACCTATTCGTGATCATGATCATGCTATTCATTTGATTCCACGAAGTGTTCCTCCAAACATCAAACCTTACATATATCCATATGCCCAAAGGGGTGGGAACTCATTCAAAAGTTGCAGAGGATCCCAGTTCAAACAATATTGCGAAAACTTGACAAGGAAGGAAAAATCATATTGGAACCTGAAGCAGTCACAGAACTGAGGAATCGAAAACTATGAAATAGATCAATTTCAGAGTATCTCATCAAATGGAAGAACTTACCTGCTGAAGATTCCACATGGGAGGACAAGAATTTATACATAAGCATCGAGAACTACTCAAGTGTTGAGGACAACACCTTTTAAAGGAAAGGGGCATGTTAGGTCCCTATACTACTAGTGTAACCCCTTATTGTTGTTAGTACAACTCCCTTATTATATTGTTATGCCCATGTAGTCCCCATATTGTTATTATTGTGCCCCATAGAAGCCCACTATTGTTATTATTGTGCCCTTCATTATTATTGTTATGTCAACTCTGATTATATTATGACCCCTTAAACTCTTATATATAGAAAGGAGGTCCTGTCATTTGTATCATCTAAGAATTGTTCATTTGTGTAATGTAAAGGAGGTCGCCCCCTCGAACAGGCTTATTTCTAAGGCATTCATCTATCTTTTCTATCTTTTTGTGAGTTGGTTTCATAACAGCTAACCTATATGCAAATGCACCGGAAGATGACATGAAGTTAGACTCGAGGATTAGAAAACACTTATGTTGCTAAAGCCCTCAATTACCCAAATGAGATGTTCTCTTTATTAGTTGAATAATTAAAAGATAAACTCTTGAAGATATTACATTTAAAACACCAACTTATTTCAAATCTTCTTAATACAATTTAGCTCAAAGAGAACAAAAACTACTTTGCGATTCGATATCAATGTCAACAGATTTTCACAAATATTCACCTTAGGAAACAGAAGTATGCAATCTATTATAATTCCACGATAGCTTTTTTTAAATGATGCACAATGTTCTAGCAATTAAATTCCAAGAGATCCAAATACTTTAAACAACCACGAAATTTAAACGCTAACCAATTTAGATCCTAGAATTTAAATGATTATGCTTAGTGACCCAAATCTAGGAAATTAACCACCTCCCTATAGTTAAACTTAAGATATAAAAAATTTAAGCACATTTAACTATAGAGAAAAAAAAAATATTGATACCACAAAAGTTTACCTTTAGATTTTATCCTTAGCACAAAAGACATCAAGAAGGAATTAAAAAATTTGACAAATTTAGTTAGTCCTTTAGGAAATATTTTTCTCAATATGTTAAGTAAGACTTAATGTGCAGTAAATGATTAATCAAGATTCTCTTTTAATGTGAGCAAAGTAAATCGGAAGATTAAATATATTTTAAATTTTTTAATGGGCCACAGGCCACATAAAAAATTTAAAAACATCTTTTAACGCTAAAAATTTACTTTTGATTTAAAAATTTCAAGATGCCTAAAAATCAAATAAAATTATTTTGAAAGCCCCTTTTAACCATTCTTTTAGTGTTTAGTTAAAATTTTTAGGGTTTTTAGATTTTTTTTTTTTGAAGATTTTTTAAATTTTAACAAATTAAAAAAAAAGAAGTAAAATAAGATAAAAATAAATCAAACTCAAAAGAATCAAAATGAAAACAAAAGTGAATTCAATTAAAAAAGGAGAACTAAAAAAAACCACAAAAAATCGATTTTTTTTAAATTTTGATTTGAAAAGAAACCAAAGTTAAAACAAAAAGTCATAAAACAAAATACGCTAACCCTATCCAACCCTACGTATCTAACCCAATGCATCACTAGCATACAAGTAAATAATGAAAATCGAGTGCTTCTTGTTTTGCAATTGCAGGACAATGGGAGAGGGAAGGTATGAGAAAGGGAATCCATGGAGGATTTGAGGATATACGACGGAGCTGAGAGCTTAGGCAGCCAGGAGAATAGACACAGACTTGGATGAGGGGAAAGAACAGACAGATGAAGATGCAAGTTGAGTGTCGATGTGGAAGGGAGGACGGGCTTGTTTACAGGTTTGCGGGTAGATGGAAAGGAGCTGGAATGGACGCAAAGGAAATGGACAGTGGCGTGGATGGCAATGTCAAGGGGTTACACAGGCCAGTGTGAAAGGAAGGGAAATGAGGAGCGGATGAGGGATTGAGCTTTGGGCAGAATACAGGGATGTGAGGCTGTGTGAGAGAGGCTTTTTTGCAAGGATAAGGAGCTATAACAACAAGCAAAATTTTTGAAAATTTTCTTCAGAGAACAGAAAAACGAAAAAAAATAAACCCAAGGCAATAGAATAAATCCAAAATTTTCTGACAACTCCAGGCCGAAGAAGAAATTTTGAAGGCCTCAGGAAGGCAACCCAAGCATCAAGACAAAACCAAAAAAACAAATTCCAAACTTTAAAATATTTTAAAACCCTTGGACTGCAGAAATAATGCCACTGCAAGAGATGGTTCTGAGGCTAGATCTTACCCTCTAGGGAATATATTTGGCTTCAAAATCAAACTTTACCTTCAGATCTGCAACCTGTTCCTGAAAACACAAATACCCAGAACCCGGATATACAAAATAAATGAAACCCCAGAAACCCTAGTTAGAGAAAAAAAAAAAAAACTACAGATGTATGCACAGCAACAACAGATCTATCAGATATGGCGAGTGTGAGTCCAACTCCGCTCCCAGATCTGATAATCTAAGGCTCTCAAAAGCCAAATTTATCAATTTAGCACAGAAAATTTTTGAAAATTGTAATTAAAATGGAGGTTCTTTGCCCAAAACCCTTCATGCATCACCAGTAAAAGTCTTATGATAAGCCCGGGATCAAATCAGGCTGGACTCTTCAGAAAATACTAATCGGGAGTTGGCTGGTCCAACTGAAAACTTCCCCGAACGTTCGATGATCTAAAAATCAAGAATTTCCTTCACAACTCAATTCAACCATTAACGTAGAGCGAGAAAACGATAATAAAAATCAGATTCAATAGAAATACCTGCTATTATATTCAAAACTTAAATTATCATTCAAACCCCAGTGATTGAGCAAGATACCTGTGCTCAAGTCACTCTTTAGAAAGCTATCATCAATGGCTAAAAGGAAATATATGCATAAAAATAACACATCTTACAGCATTTCCACGAAAAGTAACACCAGCAGGAATTAACCGTAAAGTCTTTCTTTATTGCTCATAAAAAAAAGGATTACAAGAGAGCTTTCCTTAGCACATGACTCAGAGATCGAATGATCTCAACTGAAAACTGACCTCCTATTTAAATATAAATCTTTCAACGGCTAGTTCGAGTGATCCTTGTCAAAGTAATCTCGACCATTGATGAGGATCAAAATTTCTTTTAACCTCATCAGTCAAAATTTTAAATATTGAGAAAATTTTGAATTTTTCAATTAAACGCATTTTAATTAATTCAAAAATTAAAATTTTGAATTAATTTCCTCAAAATTTTGACTTTGACTTAACCCCATGGACCAAAGGCTTAAAATTTAGTAAAATAATCAATTAACCTTAATCTTTGGAACTCTTATAATTTAATTTTTAAAGGACCCACGAACTTTGCCTTTGGAAAATTTAAATTTACCTAGGATCTATAATTAATTAAATTTTTAGCTTATGATTTTAATTAATTTTGTCCAGAAAATTTAATTAATTAACCTACGAGGGGATAAATTATTTTTCTAACCCTCAAGACACTTTACATCATAATTTTTACATTTTTTACATCTCGAGGGGGAAAACCCATCTAAAATAGACCCTCACAGAGTACCCATTTCTGCGACACAAATATAATCCAACAGACTAAGCAATTTGTAGTAAAATAACCTAACGAGATAGTTAGGATTATTCCCAAATCACTTTTACACAGACTCGATATATAACACTAAGGCTCCCCTAAGATCCTGGTGACAAAATTCATTCCGACTTCGGGGTTAGGCTAAAGGAAAACTCTACCGACCATTCGAAAATGGATCGGTGAGACAAAAACCTTTCGGAATGTAGATCGTTACCAGAAAAATAGGTTTACCTAAGCAATTACATACATGACACATATCTGTTGAGACTATTTACATCACATACATGCAGAATGGATTTACATTATAACATGACAACCAAGCTGATGATGATAGCTGGATGACGCGGACACATCGATCAGGTGCTATCCCTTTTGCGAAAAAAGGGGGTGTACTACTATGGGTTATTGACACGTAGTGGTCAACATCTGGCTCTATTTGGGGACACGTTGCTGCACTGTAGGAATGTGAAAATCCAGAATCTGCATCCACACAACACACAATATAACATAAGTAGAGAATCCATCCAAAATCATCATATAACATTAAGCACAAGAAAGATATAAGCTCTTCATTTAGTAACTATCTAGTAGCATGAAAAGTAAATCTAATCCTAAAACAGAAATGAAATGCTGAAATGACAAGCTGTAGGGTTAGAAATATAATACAGAGGATGCCCCATGGCATCAGATGTCATCTTTGAAGAATAGATTGAGCATTTGGCCATTCGCAGGTAAGTCAAGTGGTTCACCATCCAATTTGCTCAAGTAGAATGAATTTGGCCCAACAATGTCTCGGATAATGTAGGGTCCCAGCCACAAACTATCAAACTTCTTATGTTTTCCCAGTTTTTCATTTTTGCGATCCCAAAGGAGTACCATATCTCCAACCTGCAAAAATCTAGATCGAGATGATTTATCAAAGCTTTTCTTAATGTTAGATTGACTTTTACATATATTATCAAAAAAATTTCTACGAGTTTCATCCAACTCCACAATCTGATTAATTCTATTTTGAACAACATCTTTATTAGTAGAAAAATGCTAAAGGAGTTGATAAGCGGGCAATTTCAGGTGCACAGGTAAGGTTACATCCAAGTCATAAACTAATTCAAAGGGACTTTTACAATAGCTTTCTTTTTAGTAATCGTATCTGCCCATAAAGCATACTTGATTTTGCTATCCCAAGATCGCTTATTATCTCCTACTATCTTCTTGATAATGGTTATGAGATTTTTATTACTTGATTTAGCAATTCCATTACCTTGAGGATAATAATTTGATGAATGAGATAAAATAATGCCATATTTGAAACAAAAAAATGAGAATTCTGAATAACTAAAATCCTTGGCATTATCAGTAGTGATCTTAGCAAGGACACCAAATCTAGTAATGATATTATTTTCAATGAAATCCATAATGACCTTTTCAATGGAATTCTTAGCAGGGATGGCTTCAACCCATTTAGTGAAATAATCAGTAGTAGTCAAAATCCATGAGTAGCCATTGCTAGAATTTTCATGAAACTTCCCAATGAAGTCCAGACCCCAATGCTGAAAATGTGCCTCCACAACCACAAGTTGTAAGGGCAGGGCAGCAAGCTTTTGTTTCCCAGTGAACAGTTGGCAGGCTTGACAACTTCTAACAAACTTATGCACATCAGAAAAAATCGAAGGCCAATAATAACCAGCTCATAGAATTTTGTGGGCAGTAGTCCTAGCAGCATAATGACCACCACAAAACCCAAAATGGAACTCGGAAACTAACTTCCTGGACTCCATTTCGTCAACACACCTAAGTGCTATGCCCTCAGGATTTCTCCATCCAAAGCCATCCTTTATGAGGCAATACTTAGTGGCTTTTAATCTAAGAGCCCTTCTCTTATGAGTGACTAAATGGTTAGGACATGTAAGATTTAACAAGTAATAAATAACGTCCTTGTACCACTCATGCTCTCCTAATCTTTGCAGCTCAGGTGAAGATGAATTGTTAAGACAAATCAAACCAAGAGCTTTTTCATTACCTTCAGTCATCATTTGAGCCAAGCCTTGGCCTTTGACTAACTTGGTGGTTCTAATCTCCAAGTCATATTCTTGTATTTTAGTGACCCACCTAACACGAGTCCCTAAGAAATCAGTTTGAGTTAATATATCTTTAACTGCAAAATGTGGGACAACAATGATTTTGGAATAACCCACATAAGTCTTGAAATGCTTAAGAGATTTGACTAAGGCATAGGCTTGCTTTTCCATGGTATTGTATTTTAATTCAGAATTTTGAAGGGCTCTACTCATGAAAGCAATAGGTTGCTCGTGACCATCCTTCTTTTTCTGCAATAAGACACCAACAATGGTATCTTTAGAAGCGAGAGAGAAAATCATGAAATCCTTAGAGTAATCAGGGCTAACTAAAACAGGGGCTTTTGCAATAGCACCTTTGATTTCCTGAAAAGCCTTTTGGCCATCTTCTTTCCAAACAAATTTTACGTCTTTTTTCAGAAGACTTTGAATAGGCTTAGCTACTTCCGCATAATTTGGAATAAATCTTCTAAGAAAATTTGTTTTTCCAAGAAAAGACTGAAGGGATTTAAGATTATGGGGAAGAGGAATCTTTTGGATTGCCTCGACTCTTTCAGGATCAATCTTGATTCCACCTTTAGAAATGATGTGACCAAGTAATTTCCCTTCAGTTACTCCAAAAACAGAATTAGTCGGATTTAGAGAGATTTCGTACTCTCTACATTTATCAAAAACTTGCCTAAGATGATTTATATGGCTAATACCATCCTTAGAAAAAACATTAAGATCATCCTGATAAATTTCGATAAACTTCCCAATTAAACCCTTGAAAGCATAATCCATAGCCCTTTGAAACATAGCCCCAACATTGGTTAATCCAAACGGCATTCTAATATATTCGAAAGTACCCCATGGTGTGGTCAATGTAGTTCTGTGACGATCCTCCTTCTTAACCCATACCTAATTATATCCAGAAAAACCATCTAACAATGACATCATTCTAGAACCAGTTACTCTTTGCAACATAGTCTCCATGTTTGGCAAAAGGTAATTATCTTTCTTACATGCTAGATTAAGGTTTCGAAAATCGACACAAAGTCTTATTGTACCGTTCTTTTTTCTAACAATCACCAGGTTGGAACACCATGTTGAATACCTCATTTGAGAAATAATCCCTGCGGCAAGCATCTTTGAAAGCTCCTTTTGAACCAAAGGGGCTAACTTAGGATTTATTTTCCTAAGCTTTTGACGAAAGGGCTTAGCATTTTCATCTTTTAAAGGGATAGTGTGTTCCATGACATCTTCCCTATAACCCTTTAATTCATCATAAGAAAATGCTAAAACATCCCAATATTCATGAAGTAAATTGGTTAAATTTTCTCTTTCTTCAACATTAGTACCCTTGCCAATTTTGATAATCTTTGCATCCCATAAGTACCAATGTTTACCTCGATGTATTCGCCTGGATCCATTTTATTTTCCTCTTTCATCTTTGTGGCATCATGCCGATCAAAGTGTTGTTCTAAAGAAATCACATTACTAGGAGTAGGATTTATGATATCTTCATGATCGTCAAATCCATCCTCCTTAGAATCTATCCGAAATTTTTCAAACTCATCCAAATTATCAATAAAGCAAATCACTTGTTTCTCATCATCAAAAACTTGCCAATGCTCTGAGTTATCTGGAACAAAAGGCCTAAATATAACTTCCATTTTTATCTTATCCTTATTCAACACATCAGATAATAGCAAAGTAGAAGCAGCCATGACAAGCTCATTTGCGGAACTATTCTGCTCTCTTGGGATAGCCTCAAAGTCAAGGGCATCAAAGTATTCCATAGTATCCCATACAACATTCCGATAATTCTTTAACCTTTGATTTTTACATGTAAATTTATTTTTAATCTGCATGATAATTAAGTCAAAATCCCCCTTGATACTAAGAAAACTTAACTCTTAAAGCTTTTCCAACTCAAGACCCAACAACAAAGCTTCACATTCAGCAACGTTGTTGGTTGCTTCAAATTCTAGCCGATAGACAAACTTGAAAATATGACCAAGGGGAGATTTTAATACTATTCTTGCACCTTTACAATGCCTAGACGACGCCCCATCAAAATAAATGTACCAAACTTTATCCTTGAGATCCCCAATGTTTTTATCAACCTTATCATCTAGAAGAATTATAGAATTAGACAGGATAGCATAATTCCCAATGTCAGATTGTTCTTTAATTATTTCATTATGAGGTCTCTTAGGATCTTCAACATGGAATGTTCTCTCAGGCTCTCTCTTAAGTCTCACAAAACCATCACCTCTATGAGAAGGAATCAGAGCATATGACCAATTCATTTGAATACTCCCTCCTAGATCAGAGGCCCATTTTTTAGATAAAAGCATATCCCAAGCATCAGGCACATCAACAACAACAATGTCCATAACAATCATAATGTCAGGGTAAACTAATAAATAAACCTGTAAATCCTTGATCAGACCGTGAACTTCAATTTTCTTAGAATCCATGGCACATATATTGTACTAAGGCCTAGAAACTCTTAAATTAAGTTGTTCCATGACCCTCTTGGTCATAACACAAGTTGACGCACCAGAATCCAGGATGCAATTATTCAATTTATATCCATTAACCATCAAAGTAATGAAGAAAGGCTGATGATCATTGTTATCTGAATCTAAACTTTGTAAATATATAGGAGCATCCTGATAATCAACCTCTGGTGCCTTCTGTTGAGAAACATTCACTTGAGGAGCTTCAATAGCTTTTAGTAACTCAGCCCTTTGGGAAGGAATCTTCGCAATCTTGAAGACAGGAACCCAGATTTTTGCATTATTAAACCAACTTCCCAGATCGACATCTAATCCAGAGTTTGAACCCAGGTTAAAAATTCGAGGGCGAATTTGATTCCCGCTTTGATCTTTATCCCTTCTTTGATAAGTTAAACCCTTATCTTTAGCAATTTCCATGATTCGCTCTGGAGAAGGCTACTCACCATATAATTTAACCATCGTATCATCTTCATTCTCAAAATTACTTATACTAAAAGCTGATGTGGGAGGCATAACATCTCGACTGTTTTCCTTAACTTCCATCCAGTCTTTCATAGACAAAGAAAAATCTTTACCCACACAATTTATTTGATTACCCGGCCTAAACATTCCATTATCCAAAATCCTTCTAACTATGGGGCAAGTTGCCTCCTCATGAAGAGCATCACAAGCCCGACAATAAGGCGGAGCATCATCGACCAAATTAATATGTTCAAGTAGATTAGGTGTTCTCTACTCACTAGACTGACCTTTCTTCTGCCAATTGTTATTTCCATTATTATTATTATTTCTAGGTTGGAAATTTTGCGTTTGAGCTCTTTCCATTTGGACCAACCTATTCTGCAAGTAGTTATTTCCTTAGCATGGTTAGAGATTAATTTTGCTTGGTTAATCTCCATGCTTTCAATTTCTTGCAGTAATTTTTGAACAAGGTCGTTATCAGATTCTTGAACCTCTTTCCTTTAGGTTCTTTCAATTTCGTTGAAGCCCTATCAAAACCTGAGATTTCACACTTCCCAAATGCTGCCTTATCTTTTTCAAGCTCTACCGCTAAAGATTGACAATCCCTCTAATCAGGAAGCTTGGAAAGTCTTAACTCAAGAGGGCTCAAGGCTAAAGGCATCAATATAGAAGTCCCGAAGAAATTTATCAGTAGGTTTATAATCTTGAGGTAATTCCTTAATAATATCATTGAACCTCTTGTTAAATTCTTTTGCGGTCTCATTTTCTCTCTTTTTTAATGATACTGATAGCTTTTACGAGATGCCTTCCTTCTCTCTTATCTCCATACTTTTCCTTAAAGGCATTAACAATCGATTGCAAAGAATCAAATGAATTTTGAAGATTTTCCATAAACTAATCTAAAGCATCCCCCTCCAAGGTAAGAACAAAAAGGGTCATTTTTACATCTTCATGATTAAAATCAGTAGCCCTTGCATACTTACCCAGCCATGAACTAAAAGATTTTAGATGAGAGTTAGCACTAAATGCATTATTCCCCTGAAAGATAGGCAATTTATCAATCCCATTATTTGGAATATCATTGGGATAACCTTGACGTTAGCAAAGTTACAAAGGGCGAATATGTCCATGATGTCATACTCGACTGGGTTAGTAAAAAGCAAACGAATATTAGAGAGGGCTTCTTGTCCGAGATTAACAAGAAGGGTATGGGAAGAGAGTTTGTGTAATCGTACTTTGAGATCCCTTTCAAGATCAGAAGCAGGATTAACCAAACTACTTGGATGTCTTCTAGTATACACTCTTGCAAACGATAGATGAAGTGGAGTCGCCACCCGCACAAAAAGTCTAACTCAGAATAACCTGAAAGCAATGAACCAAGGACAACGAACTTATCTTGGCGAGAGACGAAAGGATGAGAAGAAGGAAATGAGATGAATGTCGAAGGAACCAAGGATAGAAAAAACTATCCCCGGCAACGGTGCCAAAAAATGTTGTCGCACAGAATGTCTAGGCACCATGACAATGCTCAGATTGGGGGCTGTTACCCTGATCCCCAATCTCTCCGTTTAAGTTGTCTCCCTACAGCAAGCTAAGGGGGGTAGACCCTATGGAATGAAGCAGAACTAGTTGGGAACCAACCAGTATGGGAGACACAGCGAGGCGATCAAGTACTTGATTAAGATTCAGCAAGACCTAGGATTTGATTAGATTTTAAAGGATTAATACCAAAGCCTTATGGAGTCAATGATCTTGCTAGAGAAATGAAGACCAAGTAGTCGATTAGCGATTACTGCTTAGGTGAATGACTATCTCATATGAAATGCAGATCCTAAAAGCTAATGTGAGATGCAAAAATCTTGGTTGATTTTAGTTAAATGCCTACTTAGATTTTGATTCCTTCAATCCTTTTTGTGTTGAGCCTGATTTCATAGTAATTGGCAGAGAGAAGGTCAGGAGAAGCACACTAAGGTGTGATTAACAATACCTCTCTTGAACTTCTAACATACCCGATGCCTCCGGCGCTGCAGAGAGCTGTGGCTCTGATGACTGCAAGGTCACTGTTTTAGGTACTATTAAAACAGGTTTCTGAAGAAAAGACGAATGAAGATCTATCTGTCTATCGACCAAGCTTTTGATTGGGAGTAAATTTTATCTATGCAAAGCTAATCTATATGCAAATGCACCGGAAGATGAAATGAAGTTAGACTCGAGGATGGGAAAACACTTATGTTGCTAAAGCCCTCAATTACCCAAATGAGATGTTCGTTTTATTAGATGCAGACTTAAAAGATAAACTCTTGAAGATATTACATTTAAAACACCAGCTTATTTCAAATCTTCTTGATACAATTTAGCTCAAAGAGAAAAAAAACTACTTTGCAATTCCATATCAATGTCAACAGATTTTCGCAAATATTCAGCTTAGGAAACAGAGGTATGCAATCTATTATAGTTCCACGATAAAATTCTTTAACAGTCGCTTGAAAATATTTGCAAAATGTCTAATATGTAATGAGCATTTAATAATTCAAGCAATGACGATAGATTTTTTTAAATGATGCATAATGTTCTAGCAATTAAATTCCAAGAGATCCACATACTTTAAACAACCACGAAATTTAAATGTTAACCAATTTAGATCCTAGAATTTAAATGATTATGCTTAGTGACCCAAATCTAGGAAATTAACCACCTCCCTATAGTTAAACTTAGGATATAAAAAATTTAAGCACATTTAACTATAGAGAAAAAGAAAATATTGATACCACAAAAGTTTACCTTTAGATTTTATCCTTAGCACAAAAGACACCGAGAAGGAATTAAAAAATTTGACAGAGTTAGTCAGTCCTTTAGGAAATATTTTTCTCAATATGTTAAGCAAGACATAAAGTGCAGTAAATGATTAATCAAGATTCTCTTTTAATGTGACCAAAGTAAATCGGAAGATAAAATATATTTTAAATTTTTTAATGGGCCAGAGACCACATAAAAATTTTTAAAAAATACCTTTTAACTCTAAAAATTTACTTTTGATTTAAAAATTTTAGGATGCCTAAAATTCAAATAAAATTAATTTGAAAGCCCCTTTTAACCATTCTTTTAGTTTTTAGTTTAAATTTTTAGAGTTTTTAGATTATTTATAATTTTTGAAGATTTTTAAAGGACCCACGAACTTTGCCTTTGGAAAATTTAAATTTACCTAGGACCTATAATTAATTAAATTTCTGGCTTATGATTTTAATTAATTTTGTCCACAGAAAATTTTTTAATTTAATTAACCTATGAGGGGGATAAATTATTTTTCTAAACCCTCAATAACAACTTTACATCATGAATTTTTACATTTTTTAACAATTCTCAAGCAAGGGGGAAAACCCATCTGAAATAGACCCTCATAGACTACCCATTTCTGCGACACAAATATAATCTAGCAGACTAAGCAATTTGTAATAAAATAACTTAACCAGATAGTTAGGATTATTCCCAAATCATTTTTACACAGACTTGATTTATAACACTAGGACTCGCCTAAGATCCTAGTGACAAAATTCATTCCGGCTTTGGGGTAAGGATGAAGGAAAACTTTTCCGACCATCCGAAAATGGATCAGTGAGATAAAAAACCTCCCGGAATGTAGATCGTTACCAGAAAAATAAGTTTACCTAGGCAATTACATACATGACACATATCTGCTGAGACTATTTACATCACATACATGCAGAATGGGTTTACATTATAACATGACAACCAAGATGATGATGATAGCTGGATGATGCGGACACATCAATCAGGTTCTATCCCTTTTGCGAAAAAGGGAGTGTACTGCTATGGGTTGTTGACACGTACTGGTCAACACCCCTCAAGAGATGTTTCTTGCTTAGAATAATATATTTATCACGCAAGCTAGGCATAATGACTTTTATGGGCCTGGCTCTCTCCCCGTTAAACTTACCCACCCTCCATGCTTGGCATATTGGTCCTTGTCATAGCAACTTGTCTTTCAAGAAGTCTCTTGCAAGGTCAAGAGTACATTCATTTTTCCCATAGTCTTTCACCCCTTTAATAATTATGTTTGTTGCCCTATTTTGTCTTTCCTTGCCTTCACTACCTTGCATGTTGTCAACCTGAATATTTGTTTTTCCTTCCTTACTAGCAGAATTGCTAATAACTTGAGCCCAAGTTTGGAAACTTTGGTGGAATCTTCTTTCGTTTCTTCTCTTGCGTTCTCTTCATGGTTGTTTATTTGGGCAATCATTTTCCCTTTATCCTGGGATGATTTCACATTCACCACCTCTGTACTTTCCACTATAGATTTCTTTATGTTTTGCACATCCGCCTTCATGCATTGCCATTTTGTCTTCCCTATCAGGAGAGCTTCCTGTAGCAATGCCACTTGTTCTTTTAAAATTTTATTGCTTTTTGCTAATGCCTTGTTCTCAGTCGTTTTTATATGAATTTTATGATCTCTTTCTTGCCCTTTAGCTTCTAAAACCTCCAACCTTTGTTTTGCATTTAACAATTCTTTCACAAAAAGATCAGATGACTAGGTGAGAGGTGTGGATGTGGGACTATATAAGGCAGAATCATCAATGACTTTTCCTTTGGACTTCTTGTTGCCACGTGCTTGTGGAGGAGACTTGTTTGAATGCTTTTTGCAAAGGGCTGGATTACCTTTCTTTTTTAGATTGTTTCTTCCTTGTTTGCTCCCACTTTAGATGGGCTATTCTTCATTTTAAAATGCCCCGATATTGTTTGGCATTACCCAAACCCACTTCCCAGCTTTGGCGGATGAGGCAATTTTCACTTGTCCTAAATCATTTGTTTCCACATGTTCTGAAATTTCTGGTTCCTTTGTCCTATTTGAATGCATTTGTTACTGCTTGCTCGCTGCTCGATACTTCTGCTGCATAAAAACTCCCACTGCTCATTGTTCACTGCTCGCTGCTCTCACTGCTACCCACACTGCTCTACTCATATTGCTGACCACATAAATTAGCATTCAGGCATCAAATTACATAAATTAACTATCAGACTTCAAAAAATAATAAATCTCACCCATATGTGAGATTTCTGGCCTGAATCAACCTGCCGCTGCAACCCAAGTCCTGGACTACCTGAAAACCATGCTAACCAGTAGAAATTTGGCTTGTTATTTCAGAAATTGACCTGCACCATGTCAGCCTCTACAATTATGGACCATGGATCCCATATGTTACAAGTTGAACAGCGCAGACTAGATAACAATCTGTAACGCTTGTGTGTAGAATCTTGACCTCAAATTTCCCATGTACAGTACATATGGGATAAATTCATGGTGGCAATGTGAAATAAATAAGGAAAATTTGGCATAACATATATCACAAAATTACCATGCCTACTATGATAATTCTCCTCACTTTGGCATTAGAGGATGTTTTACAAGACAAGCAGTGAGTTTTGGCATGGTGATTTATTATAATATGCTAGCAAGACAATTTTGTGTTGCATTTTATACAGGAGAAATGATAGATAACCAAGAACATGTATAGCCAGAAAGCATTTGATCCATTGACTAATAAAAATTGTCACATATCATCTAAATGTACATGGAGATGAAATCAGAGATTTTCAAGGTCAATGAGTTGTATAGCCAGAAAGCATTTGATCCACTGACTAATAAAAGATGTCACATATCAGCTAAATGTACATGGAGATGAATCAGAGATTTTCAAGGTCAATGAGTTGTAGGGTGCGAAAATAGAGAAGCAGAGATAGTTGTTTCAAAATGATTGTATCATCCCTGACTTCATCCATCTACAAATTGCTTCCATTGAAAGTGCCTATTAGATGGTGATGAGACGACTTCCTTGCATCTCACTGCAATCACAGATGGGATTAGTTGTTCTTACCATTGAAAGAACAACTAATCCCTTGTCCAATTTCATATTTAATGAATGAACCCCAACATAAATGATGTCAATCTACAACATTCATGTCAAATTGATGCAAATGATGTTTTCTTTATATCTGCTGATTTCTCAATGCCTGAACAATATGAAGGTCTCACAAAAAATCTTTCATCGTCTTGCAATTTGTGTTGATGCCTTTGACTCCAAATTTTTGCAACTTCACAAGTAAACTGAAGAATACGAAAACACTAAGGCTGAACCAGAATAACACAATTACACGTAAAATAGTTGCTAAATTTAAATCAATAGTATTTTGACATAGGAATGATTTTTCATTTTGTACCCATACTTGTCAACTTCTGGAGCATAAGAATAAGTTGTCCGAGAAAAGGTTGAATTCAGAAAGGAAAGCTCTTTAGACAAATGGTAGTCATCAAGTTGTTATATGTACAAGGATTGAAAACATTCAAATCTAGTTTGCTTCTCCACATTGTTAAAGTTTCTAAGTTTACTTAGTTTAGAAACCTTTCGTGCACTTTTTCTGATTTATTCCTACCTACTTGTTATTTTTCTTTAACAAGTTATTTACAAAGTAAATATTAAAAATAAACACCAGTGCATGCTCAACATATTACAGATCAACAACTAAAAGAAACAAGAACAAACACACCACATGACACCATTATTTTTGGAACAATGTCCAGAGAAAACCCAATGCGAGAAAACCAATGCAGCGATCTGAGGGTTTTCTTATTTAGCAATATCAGAGTACAATTTGGGTGCCGAAATTGGCCTACCCAATAGAAAATTTCCTTAGCAGCTATACCTCACAGTTTGAGAGAAATCTCCTGGCTGAAACCCCGGAAAATCCTTCCGACAACTCCTCAACACAAAACTGCTCTGCAACCCCAGCGTCTGCCCAATCTGGACTGCGTCAGCCCCTCTCTGTCTCACGCTGGCCCTACGTCAACCTTTCTTGGCCTGCGTTAGCCCCAGGAGGCCCTGCGTCAGCTTTTTGGGCCTCTACTTTTTTCACGCTGGCCTCTCTGGTGCTTTGCGCAGCGCTTGGCTGCCTCTGTGTGGCCTTGCGTGAGCCCTTGTTGGCTCCACGTCACTCTCCTTGGCTGCTGCGGTGCTCTCCTGGCACAATATCTATTGTTAGCTCTGCTATGCAACGCTGATTTCCTAACGCTGGGAAGAGATCTGGTCTGTTGGTTGTGCTCAAGAGGTTTCACATTTTGTTGCTCTTCCCTTCTTTCCTTCTACCCTGCTTACCCTCCTCCATTTCCATTTCCCTGTTTTTCTCCTAAAACCGACAGAGTAACCCCTTTGGCCTTAGCCCTAAGTGCCAAACCCCAAAACCACCATGAAACTTTACCCATACGCCCTCGCGCGCTCGTAAAACCTCTCATCATTTTCCCACCATTGATTTTCCCCCGCTGATCCAATGGCTCCTGTCACATCCGATAAAGGCGACCCACTCTCCACTCCCCACTGTCAGATCATCTCTGCCAAGATCTGACGGTCTTCGCTCTCACCGCGCTGACAACTTGATCGAACGATAGCGTGCGATGAGAGTAGTTTTCCTCTCTCATTTTTCGCTACGTATCAATCACTGAGTGGCGCGACCATGGGCTTTTACCGCTTACCGCTCGACCAATCTGCCCCACCCGTTAAACACCCGCGCAACTCCATTTTCCGATGACCGTCCGATCTATCCATTGAAGATCTAATGGTCCCGACTCATCCCGCTCCCATCTCGACCAACAGACTCCATGTTAGAATCTTGTATGCATCATTAAATAGGTTGCCCAGGTTTCTTTCTACCTAATGCAGGAGAGTTGTCATCCTGTCTTTGCATTAGTAGATTAGATTTACAGGTTTCTTTACTAGTTGCAGCCGACCATCACATGGTCTTCTGCATTTGCTGGTGTGGTTATTATTCTCCATATTCGCCTAATCTCTAAAACTGTGAGCATTGGTGGTCTAGAGCCTTGTAGTCTAAGAGTGTTCACGCATGTCTGGAGTGAAACAAAGAAGTGGTTATCTGGCTTGAACCAAACCATCATTCTTTCCATTAAACCTGCAACAATAGTTGAATTTATATGTTACCAGGCATCTCTGAGCTACAACCTAGGAGAGTTTCTTGGAATCCCAGCATAATTGGCGCCGTTGCCGGGAAGAGGAGATCGAAGCTCAGCTTCCCTGGGAGAACGACATAGATCTAGCTTTGATGATAGACAAAGTCTGGACACATTTTGGTTGTAATCATCTATCTAGCAACGTTACTGGAGGACCAGCCTTTAGCAACTCCACATCACAGTTCTGGCTCAGTTTGTGAGGCATACTCGGAGAAATCCTCAGAAATCAGCAACTGACCCAATGCCTGACCCTAAGAAGATTGTCAAGCAAAGCAAGATATCACGAAAAGGAGCATCAAGATCAGGTAAGCCTAAACAATCTTATGTATCTCTGCAAGAAAGGCTTGTAGCTGAGGAAATATTTCCAGAGATTCATGAAGCTCCTTGTCCAATAAGTTCCCCTTTGGATCTCAGTCCAAAGAAAACCTCCCCTATAGTCCATCATATTCCTTTATCATTGTCAGTCATTTCTCAGCTCCCTACCTTTCAAACTACCAGTACCCTCCCATCTACCCCAGTCATGGCAGGCTCACAAGCACCCACCAAAATGGATAGAATCATAGCTGCTAGGTATGGACCCTTGGTCCTACCTATTCCCTTGAATGCCATGCCTGCAGGAGAATACCAGAAATACATGCCTAAGTTCGCTGGTACAGAGGGAGTAATAGCTTAAGAACACCTTGAGTCTTTTTATAGCTATGCTGATAACCTAGATATCAGTGAAGATGATGTATGGATGAGAGTTTTTGCCCAAAGCCTTGATGGTGAGGCTAGAAAGTGGTTCAGAGAGCTGACCCTTAGGTCTATAACATACATTGAAGCATTAGACGATGTGTTTTTAAAGCATTGGGGAGATAAGAAAGACCTTCTATATTACCATAGTGAGGTTGGCAACCTCAAAAGGGAAAATGGGGAGTCAATGTCTGACTTTAATAAAAGATTGAATCGTATGTATAGCAAGATACCAACTGAAGTAAAGCCTACCCCCACCTCTGCCAAACTCACCTATGCCAATGCCTTTGATTCTGATTTCTGCCTGCTATTAAGAGAAAAGAGATGTGCTACTCTAGCTGAAATGCAAGATGCAGCCTTGGAGGTAGAATCCAATATCATGGCTGCAGAGAAACTGAAAGGTCATGCTGATAGAAGGAGGCAGAGAGGTAAGGCTTCTTCTTCTTCTTCATCTTCAGAACCCAAAATAGACAAAATGACTAAAATGATAGAGTCATTGGCTGCTGAAATATCCAAACTGAAGGTTGAGCAGAGTTCTGGGAAAGCAAGGCTTTCTAATACATTTGCTCCTAGAAATCCAAATCCATTCAGAAGAGCAAATGAACAACTGCAGATCATTCAGAGGGGCAAAGAGGCCAATGAAGAACAAAGGGTTAAGACTCCTTTCCAAAACGTAGTCATGGAGGAGGAACAGTTTGATGAAGAGGATGAGATTCACTGCATGGAAGACAAGGGTAGTGCTGCCTTTTTGACATTGGCTGCCTACGAAGAATCATTACTTTAGGACCAGACCAGTCAAGAGTGGGATAGAGAAGCTGTTCTATAGACTGAGGATCAGCAAAGATATAACTTGAGGTCAAGAACAAGTAATGTCAAAGAGAATATTGCCCAAAGAGCTGTTGTCCCCACAGAATAGCAAATCAACAAACAGAAGAGACCAGCAACTGATCCTATCATCCTGAAAGCACCATCTCAAGAGGTAAGAGGCCTTGACAAGTCCCCTTCCCCTTTCAGTTTTGAATCAGAAATCCAGAAGTTGAAAATATTTGTACCTCTGATAGAACTTGTAAAAAGTGAGGCCTTTAGGAAGCCTATCCTTGATGCCCTTGAGCTGAAAGCCACACAAGCCTCCAATGACTATGTGAATTTACAATATGACAAACCTGCAATTGTGCTTAGCCCAATCACTGAACCTGCTGATAACACTTCCCCATCATTTTATGTCTCCTTGACCATTCATGACAAAATCCTCCACAACTGTCTGTTGGACACAGGTGCCAGCCATAATATGATGCCCAATGCTGTCATGGAAGAGTTAGGCCTTAATATTACCAGACCTTATCATGACCTGTTTTCCTTTGATTCAAGGAAGGTGAAATGTCTGGGGTTGATCAATGATTTAGCTATCACCCTAACTCAGCTGCCCATGAAAAGCATGATGATGGATATTGTGGTAGCAGATGTCCCCCCTAAGTTTGGTATGCTATATGCTAGGGTGGATAAAGAGATTGGGTGGGACATTACAAAATGACTTATCTTATGCCACTGTTCCAGTTTTTGGAAGAGAAAACAGAAGACTGTACAGGGCAGCCCAGCTGGCCTATATCATCAGTGATGAGAAGAATCCCACTAATCATCCCATTTACGTTGTGGACACTAATTTTGGAGCATGTATTCTCCAAATTGAAGAATCCTAGAGGGCCTCGGTGTAGCTCAAGGAACTAGTATGCCAAGCCCTGGAAGGGGAAAAACACAAGTTTGGGATATGTTCTTTGATGGAGCCTGTTCAAGGGAAACTGCAGGAGCAGGTGTCTCCAAAACAAGAAAGCACCCATTTGTCTTTTAAACTGACTTTTCAGGTCACCAACAATATAGCAGAGTATGAGGCTCTGATATTGGGCTTAAACGCTGCCAAAGACATGGGAATCAGAGACATAAAGCTGTTTGGAGATGCTGATCTCATCATTCAGCAAGTGAACAAAACATTCCAAGCAAGGCACCCAAGGCTGAAAACATACAGATATGAGGTATGGAGACTCAAAGATTCTTTTGATAGTTTTTGTATCTCATATATTCTTAGAGTAAAAAATCAGCTTGCTGATTCCCTTGTTGTGTCTGCTAGCATGTTCATCCCTCCCATGCCCCCTAAATTGATTTATGAAGTCCAAATGAGATATAGACCATCCTTGCCTGATAATGTCCAGCACTAGAAAGTCTTTGAGGATGATGATGAAGTAAATAGGTTTCTGCAAGTCATTAATGAATTCTCTTAAATGCAAATTGATCAAGAGAATGAAACCTTGGAGGAATGTCCCCACCCCTAGATAAGAAACAAAATTGGCCGAGACAGCATTGTTCAGTTGCCTAGCAATCATATACCTAGAGGACTAGTGCCCCTAGAGAAGCTGTTTGATCATAATAATGTGCCTCATAAGGTTGCCCAAAAAGAAGATCAATTTGCAGTCCATAGGCATAACATAGGGAATCCAGATCATCCAAAGTATATAAATCTGTCCACCCATTTGTCTGCTGCCCAAAGTTTTGAGTACTACACCTTAATGAAGCAATTTGTTGATGTCTTTGCCTGAGAATACAATGACCTCAAAACTTATGACAATAAGATCATCCAGCATAAGATCCCATTGGAAAAAGACACCATTCCTTTCAAGCAGACGCTGAGGCCCATAAACCCTTTGCTCCTCCCTCTGCTGAAAAAGAAATCAAGAAGTTGTTGGCTGCCAAAATCATAGTTCCTCTAAGATATTCAAAGTGGGTAGCCAACTTGGTAGTGGTGAGAAAGAAAAGTGGAGAAGTAAGGTTGTGTGTTGATTTTAGGAACCTGAACAAATGCTCTAAGAAGAACAACTATCCCCTGCCAAAGATGGAGCATTTGCTGCAGAAAGTCTCAGGAGCCAAAGTTATGTCTTTCCTGGATGGATTTTCAAGGTATAACCAAGTTGTTGTATGTCTAGATGACCAAGAAAACACTGCTTTCACCACTCCTTGGGGAACTTTTATGAATTCCAAGATGCCTTTTGGGCTGATGAATGTTGGAGCCACCATTCAAAGAGCTATGTTTATAGCATTTGCAGGAGAGAAGGATAAGTTTGTCCTTGTCTACCTGGATGATATAACAGTATACTCCAGCAGCCATCAAGATGATTTGCAACATTTGAAGAAAGTGTTTCTGAAGTGCAGAAGGTTTGGGATATCAGTGAATCCTAAGAAGTCACAATTTGCTTTAGAAGAAGGCAAGCTTCTTGGACACATTGTTTCTGCTGTAGGTGTCAAGATTGACCCAGAAAGAATGAAAGTGATACAGACCTTATCTGTCCCAAGATCAAAAAAGGACATCCAATCCTTTCTGGGCAAAATAAATTTTGTAAGGAGGTTTATTCCTAAGTTTGAAGAATTGGTAAAACACATCACCTCCATGTTGAAAAAGGGATCAGAGGTCAAATGGACTGATGCAGCAAGAAGATCTTTTGAAGCCATTAAGAGAGCTATTATGGAAGCTCCCACTTTGATCAACTTGGACTATAGCAAGGAGTTTCATATCTTCTCCTTTGCTTCTAGTGACACCCTTGCAGCAGTCTTATTGCAGAAAGATGAGGAGGGTTCAGAGCATCCAGTGGCATTTTTCAGGAAAACCTTAAGGGATGCTAAACTAAGGTGTGATATTATAGAAAAACAGGCTTATGCTCTTATCAAATCCCTGAAAGCTTTCAGAATATACATTCTGTACTCCAAGGTAATTGCATATGTGCCCTCTACTTCAGTAAAAGATGTCCTAACGCAGCCAGATGTTGACGGAAGAAGGGCTAAATGGACTGCAAAGCTTATTGAATTCAACATAGAATTGAAGCCCCACCAAGCTTGTTAGAGGTCAGGGCCTTGCCAAGCTAATGGCTGAAGAGAATTACAGGATGCTGGACATGAATTGGATAAGTACAAATTCAGAAGATGGACAGATAGAAGCAACAGTAGGACATGATCAGTTGTTGGCTGAAAATCTAGCTTCTTGTGATTGGTATTCTACAATAGCTCAATTTTTCCTAAAGCTAGAAGTTCCTCCAAGCCTAAGTTCAAGCCAAGCCAGAACTATTAAGCTTAGAAAAGCCAAGTATTGCATTCATGAAAACTTATTGTACTGGAGGGATCCATCTGGAATCCTTTTAAGATGTTTGGACAAAGAACAATCTATGGAGGTCATGCATCAGTTCCATTCCAGCATTTGTGGATGACATCACTACTGGAAAACCACGGCCCACAAGATCCTCAGAGCTGGGTATTATTGGCCCACTTTGTTTTCGGATGTCTTTTCATTTGTGAAATCTTGTGACAAGTGCCAGAGGTTTGAAGGAAAGCAACAGTTGAAGTCCTTACCCTTGAAGTCAATACCTGCCAGTGGCCCTTTTCAGCAGTGTGACCTGGATTTCATAGGTGAAATTAATCCACATTCTAGTGGCCAGCACAGATGGATCTTACTAGCCACTGACTACTTCACTAAATGGATTGAGGCCATTCCTACTAGGAAAGTTGATCACCATGTGGTCATGAAGTTCTTGACAGAAAATATTTTCACCAGGTTTGGCTGTCCACACAAATTGGTTACAGACAATGCAGCAACCTACAGGGCAAAAGAGTTGGTGGACATGTGTGACTCAATGGGCATTAATCTAGTGCATTCCACCTCATATTACCCTCAAGGTAATGGTTTAGCAGAATCATCCTACAAAAGCCTGATAAGGATAATCAAAAAGCTGTTGGAAGACAACAAAAGGAACTGGGATTCCAAGCTGAAGTATGCATTGTGGGCTGATAGGGTGACCACCAAGAAATCTACAGGGAATTCTTCGTTCAAGATGGTGTATGGCATTGAGGCTGTATTCCCAATCTAGTTAACCCTCCCTGTGGCAAAGTTCTTGCAGGAAGAACAGAAAGAGGAAAATGGCATGGAAAAGAGGATTAGTGACCTGGCTGAAGTACATCAAATTAGAGATCAGTTGGTTGAAAAGTCTGCAGCACATCAAAAGAGGATCAAGGAATCCTTTGACCGAAAGGCAAAGATGGACAATTTTCAAGTTGGAGACTTGGTGCTTAAATGGGATGCACTGAAGGAAAAGAAAGGCAATCATGGGAAGTTCGATGCTCTGTGGATTGGACCTTTTATCATTTCTCAGATCCGGGGGAACAACAATTTCATGCTACAAAGTATGGGAGGAGAACAATTTTGTATGGCCCAGTCAATGGACAGTTTTTGAAGATTTATGTTGTTTAAGGCCTTTAGGGCTCAGCATTATGAATAGGTCTTTTTACAAGTTTTAGTGTAGGCTTAATTAGACTCCATGCCCAATGGAACACTAGGAAGGATTGTTGATCTTGTTTTTTGAATGAAAGGCAGTGGTCTACGGTTCTTGAAACCTCACAGGGAGGATTTCATCCCTAGAAGGAGCCAGTGTTAGCTCTGCTATGCAATGCTGATTTCCTAACGCCGGGAAGAGATCTGGTCTGTTGGCTGTGCTCAAGAGGTTTCACATTTTGTTGCTCTTCCCTTCTTTCCTTCTACCCCGCTTACCCTTCTCCATTTCCATTTCCCTGTTTTTCTCCTAAACCCGACAGAGTAACCCCTTTGGCCTTAGCCCTAAGCGCCAAACCCTAAAACCACTATGAAACCTTACCCATACGCCCTCGCGTGCTCGTAAAACCTCTCATCGTTTTCCCGCCGTTGATTTTCCCCCACTGATCCAACGGCTCTTGTCGCATCTGATAAAGGCGACCCACTCTCCACTCCCCACTGTCAGATCATCTCCACCAAGATCTGACGGTCTTCGCTCTCACCGCACCGATAACTTGATCGAATGATAGCATGCGATGAGAGCAGTTTTCTCTCTCATCCGCCGCTACATGTCAATCACTAAGTGGAATCGCACGACCCCGGGCTTTTACCGCTTACCGCCCAAAAGCAGTGCGATGAATACCATTACCGCTCAACCAATCCGCCCCCCCATTAAACACCCGCGCAACTCCGTTTTCTGATGACCGTCCGACCTGTCCGCTAAAAATCTAATGGTCCCGACTCATCCCGCTCCCATCTTGACCGACAGACTTTGTCGAGCCATCTTTGCTGTCCATTTCTCCGATCTGACGGTCATTCTTCTCGCTCACCCAAAATGTCCACCTATCTGACCATTCTGTTGCCCGAAGAAGGAGATGACCAGCTTGCCAGCATCAGTCACAGTCAGACTCCCAACCACCATATTTAACAGAAAGCATGGCCAAGGGAGAAAAGGACAAGCACAACACTGTAACTGAATTTATCAGTTATGGATTCCACAGGTACGAGCACTCCAATAGCCTAAAAGGACAGCACAACACCTGAATAGATCGGATTCATCCACTGAAGCGAGCAAACACATTCAGAGACTCCATCAGGCAGTTAAATGCAATTGGTGGTCAATTATGACCCCTCCATACCTAAGCGGCCAAGTGCTAGTTGTTGGGCTGGGAAGCATTCTTGCTAGCTGGGCTGGTCAACCTCAGACTGCCCTCGCTAGATGGTTGTCGTGCCCTTGTAATGTAAATCTATAAATACTCAGAAACAAGATGTAATCAAGGTTGGCATTTGATGTAAGGTTCAACTTCTGGAGACTGTAGACATTTTATCACTTGCAGTGTCTCGTCTTCATTTTCAGCTAATACAAGCTTCTTTTGCTGTTAACTGCTCACTTCCATTTCCTCTGTTCAAAGCTTGTGCCTGATATGTTGTGTTCTTGATCTCTTGATGTTTAGCACTAGATAACTGTCATCTTATCTCTGTGTTAGAATCCTGTATGCATCATTGAATAGGTTGCCCAGGTTTCTTTCTACCTAATGAAAGAGAGTTGTCATCCTGTCTTTGCATTAGTAGATTATATTTACAGGTTTCTTTACTAGTTGTAGCCGGCGATCACATGGTCTTGTGCATTTGCTGGTGTGGTTAATATTCTCCATATTCACCTAATCTCTAAAACTGTGAGCATTGGTGGTCTAAAGCCTTGTAGTTCACGCATGTCTAGAGTGAAACAAAGTAGAAGTGGTTATCTGGCTTGAACCAAACCATCATTCCTTACATTAAACCTGCAACAATAGTTGAATTTATATGTTACCAGGCATCTCCGAGCTACAACCTAGGAGAGTTTCTTGGAATCCTAACATCTACCTTCTCTGTTTCTCTGTACTCAATGCCCCTCAGCTACTCTCTCGTTCACTGATTCTATCTCTTTTAGCAAACCCCGCTCTAGAGAATAGAATGATTGATCACTCCGGTGTCCTCTCCAAGCGACCCTCAAGCCTCCTCTTATACTTTTCTTGTTGACATCTCAACGGCCGAGATTAAGTCCCTAATCAATGGCTAAGATTAGATCTGGCTTGATCCATGTCTTTTGGACCATTCTAACACAGATTCATATTAATACACATTAATATTTTATCTTTCCTAAGTTTAGACTTAGAGACTCCATTAAAAATATTAATTATTTTAATATCTCTTGGTCTATTTAGAATCTGCCCAAACCCTTTTTGGGTATTGGAGATCTCATGTACCCTAACCTCTCCACCAAATTTCATGGCTAGAGCACATTTGATGCTACCCTAAATCAACACTCCCTCTTAGCTAGGATTATGCTCTAGCAATACTCCTCACTGAGTATTACTCTGATCATCCAACATCAGTACCTGTGCTGATGCTAGGCCTTCCTGCCCAACATCCTCTGCACTGTTGCCTCTTGTATTGTTGCCCATGGTTTTGCCACTGCCACTACTGCATTTGTACAACAGCTCCCTCTACATTCGTGCTGTTGCTGGTCCTTTCTCCCAACACTGCATCCGTACTGCACCTCCTCTCATCAAGTTGCATCGCGTTGCTCACTGCTGCACTGCAACTCCGTTACTAAGAAGTAAGTAACTAATCTCCCAGCTGACCTCCCTGTTGGGCTAGAAACACCCACTGATGCTGAAGCTCCCTCTGTTGCTGACAAGTGCTCCCTCTCTCTGACCTCTGCGCTGCTGCAGCAACTCTCCTGCATCTCGCACCGTTGCACACCTCTCTGTGTCGTCTTGCACTAGTGCAACACTCCTGTGCCTCTCGCACTGCTGCAGTCTGCTAGCCTCTGCGCTGTCTTGGGACTCCTGCATTGTAGCTCTCTCTGTCGCTCCATCCGCATCCGTCTCTACCTACTCAGCCAGTCCTACTACTCCTCATCGGGGCTCCCGTAGCAAGGTCTAATCCAAGAGGCTGGGTACCTCAAGCATCCTGCACCTCATCGCCTGTAGTCCACCTGAATACAACTCGATGTCTCCCCACTTCCGCTCAAGTGGCGCGTGTGCACTCATGGCACATTCATCGTTTGTCAAAACTTCCTTCTCTGCCTGTGCTGGCGCTACCTTAGTCTCGGAAGACTCTTCCTTACTCTTCTTCCTTGGGCACTGGGTCGCATAATGACCCATCTCCTCACAGTGGAAGCACTTGATCTTGGAGATATCTTTCTTCTTTCGCTTCTACTTTCCCTCAAATGCTAGGGCCACATCCTCCTCCTCCTGCTTAACCTTGATCCCTTTATTACTGCTAGTTGTCTTCAACTGCCGTTTGATCTCTTCCTGGCGAGGAGATACCCACATCTCGCCCCAAGGTGGGAGAGTCCCTTTGCCCAGGATACTTTGGACAAACACTTCCCAATCTTCTGAGACAACATTCAGGGCTATCCTCACCATAAGCTCCTGATCCGGTGTCGCTCCTATAGCAGTCAACTGGTCTTGGATCTCATTCAATCCTCCAAGAAAGGCGTCAATCGATTGACCCTTCTTCATCTGATACGACCTCATCTGGTTCTCGAGCAGCATTCTTCTCTACACACAAGTATGCTGGTACAGGTTCTTGAGAGCCTCCCACATCTCAACTGTTGTTTCTTTCTCGGCTATATGTGGTACCACATGATCCTTGACCCCGTCAAGGATAATGCACTTGGCCCTCACCATCGCCTCTTCGTACTTGTCGTTATCATTGGGGTCGACTGGGATAGCTATAACCTTCACGATTCCTATCAAGCATTGATAAGATTCTGCCTTTCCAAACTGCGAAGTTCGATGCTTCGTCCAGTCTATCTTGGTCTCTTATCTCGTGTAGTGCCATGATGCTCCTCTACTTCCCTCTCGGAAGTTCTCTGTTCGACTCCTCTGAGTGTCTACTTCCCATCTAGAAGTTCTCTTCTGGACTCCCTCTGAGTCCTGATTTCCCTCCTGGAAATCCTTCTGCTGCTTGTCGAGATGTCCCCTACTCTGATCGTCTTGTGCAACTGCACTGCTGATCCAGGTTCCTCGACTAGAAACCCTCGATAACAACTCCTCTAGCCTTGCTCTGTCAGGTATTGTTCTAACTACAGTACCTCACCAGCTCCACTTTGCAATATTTTTGCAGCCTTCTAAACTCCAGCAACTGCCTCTTTGTGAACTACGTCAGCCCCTCTCTGCCTCACGTTGGCTTTGCGTCACCCTAGATGGATTTGCGTCAGCCCTGGGATGCCCTATGTCAACCCTTTGGCCCTTTGCGTCAGCAACGCTAGCCTCTCTGAGGCTCTGCACAGCTCCCGGCTTCTTCTGTGTGGCTTTGGCTAGCTCTGCGTCACACTTCTTGGCTTCTGCGCTGCTAGAAACAACTTTTGTCACCTTGGGACAGCTGTTTTCTACTGCTATTGCTCCGCTCGACTAATGTCTTTTAGTCCTCCTGTGATCTGCTATCACGTTCTGATACCATGTTGAAGTTTCTAAGTTTACTTAGTTTAGAAACCTTTCATGCACTTTTTCTGATTTATTCCTACCTACTTGTTATTTTTCTTTAACAAGTTATTTACAAAGTAAATACTGAAAATAAACACCAGTGCATGCTCAACATATTACAAATTAGCAACTAAAAGAAACAAGAACAAACACACCACATGACACCATTATTTTTGGATCAATGTCCCCGGAAAAACCGAATGCGGGAAAACCGGTGCAACTATCTGAGGGTTTTCTTATTAAGCAATATCAGAGTACAATCTGGGTGTCGAAACTAACCTACCCAATAGAGAATTTCCTTAGCAGCTATACCTCACAGTTTGAGAGAAATCTCCTGGCTGAAACCCTGGAAAATCCTTCCGGCAGCGCCTCAGCACAAAACTGCTCTGCAACCCCAACGTCTGCCTAATCTGGATTGCGTCAGCCCCTCTCTGTCTCACGTTGGCCCTGCGTCAGCCTTTCTTGGCCTGCATCAACCCTAGGGGGCCCTGCGTCAGCTTTCTGGGCCTCTATGTCAAATATTCTTTCCTCTCTGGTGCTTTGCGCAGCACTTGGCTGCCTCTGCGTGGCCCTGCGTGAGCCCTTGCTGGCTCTGCGTCACTCTCCTTGGCTGTTGTGCTGCTCTCTCAGCACAATATCTGCCTTCTCTATTTTTTTGTACTCAATGCCCTCAGTTGCTCTCCCGATCACTGATTCTATCTCTCTTAGCAAACCCCGCTCTAGAGAATAGAATGACTGATCACTCTGGTGTCCTCTCTAAGCGACCATCAAGTCTCCTCTTATACTTTTCCTACTGACATCTCAACAGCCGAGATTAAGTCCCTAATTAACGACTAAGATTAGATCTGGCTTGATCCATGTCTTTTGGACTATTCTAACACAGATTCATATTAATACACATTAATATTTTATTTTCTCTAAGTTTAGACTTAGGGACTCCATTAGAAATATTAATTATTTTAATATCTCCTGGTCTATTTCGAATCTGCCCAAACCCTTTCTGGGTATTGGAGATCTCATGTGCCCAAACCTCTCCACCAAATTTTATGGCTAGAGCACATCCGATGCTACCCCAAATCAACACACATTATTAACAGTTTGTATTTGAAAATATAAGATTTAAGATCCGGTGAACCCACCTCCTAGAAAAAAGCTTTCTCACAGTTATGGGGATGAGATCTTTATTATTGCATGTGACCACTTTCAAACCAATTAGAATCACACAAAAAATATGGAACCCAAAAATGCTCTCACAGGCTTAATTGCAAATTTAATAGATGATCTTCAATGTCAATTTGATAGATGATCTTCAATGTCTGCTAAAAATGAAAGCGTTAAATGTACCAATAGAAAAATATTTGCTATGCCCACAACTCCATTTCAGCTGAAATAATGCTGGTGCAATATGGTTATTCATTTTTATTGATCGCTGGCAAAGTTTGAGAAGACCTCCTTAATTGCAAAATACTAGTCGAGTTCAATCTATTTTTCAATCATGAAAAATATGACAACGATGATGATGAGCCAGCTAAAACCTGCAGACAGAAAGTGAACAATCACCATATGACCATTGCAAAAGCTACAAATGCTACTTGAAAGACATGAATCATTGCAATGAACAAATTTGCATCTCTTCATTAAAGACTCCATACCTCTAGTTGGTCTTTAGTGAAGGAATCCCTTTGGATGGCCCAAGTGTCTGCAAGTGTTCTTCGGAACTCGGCAATTGTTTTCAGTACAGTTGATTTTATCAATGAGGGTTCTCCAATGAAGTGTGCCAATAAAGTTATAGTATCAGGGAGTCAACTGCATTTTAGTGCTGCAGGAAGGTCTATGTTAACATTGAATCAAGTTAAAGGACATTAATTTGCAACTAAGCAAGTTATTCACAAATTTCAAGCATTCACCTTGGCAGGTCATATGGCATTGATAATATTGAAGATGCCAAAGCTAACACCACGCCATGCCTAGCAGCTAAAGATAGGCCATCTTCTGGCAACCTGAATAATAGTAATTGCATTGACACATATTAGTAGAAGGATGCACAGCATGGTAACAAATATTAATAATACATCGCAAAGCATGATGGTATTGGGAAAGTTTGATGATGTCAAGGATGTTGCAAAATGTTACCTTGTCTTGTTCCTCTTTTGTAGCAAAATTGCATCTTTGAATGAATTCTCACAAAAAAGCTTCACCAATTTATCATCGCTTCCTATCATTAAAATCTCTAACCTGAGTTTCCCAGTAAGTAAAATGTTAATTGATTTCCTTTTTACCATAGTTCCTCAGTCTGAACATAAACTCCAAATATCATGATTCCTACTTAACTATGTATTCATGATAATCTGTCAAAAGCAAAACCTTTAAAACTTGCTACTACACGCATAACATTCTTCATCCCAGAACTAGAAGACTGAAGCTCAGCGTCTGAGTAAATTGTCATTTATTGACAGGCGACATTGTGCCAATTCATTCTTTATCACCACACAACAAAAGAAACAACATAACCTCTTCTAGTATTGTCTCCGTAAATATCCTTCCTTAAATGGAGGTATAAATTTTGTGGGTGTGCAACCATTATTCATCATTCTGAGTGATAGGATAAGCTATAGACATTTTATTAGATCACCATAGGAGGCAGTTTAAAGCAGCACTGCAAATTTGTGTCCAACAAGGCAAGAAATAAGAATACTAAGAAAAATTTCTGTAGCATAGCAAAATATGAGAACACTGAGAAATCTTCTGTGACAGGGCAAAAAAATGCATCTGAGAAAAACTGTGGAGAGGACTTGCGGAACAAAAGGAAACACTAAATGGAGTTCCTACAGATTTCTGGTGTTTTTTCTCACCAATTGTAGTTTTCTCATTCAATGTCATCAAAATATATTACATAGATAAGATGATTGAGCCATAATTCCTGTGGAAGAAAGTTGTTGTTCAGAAAATGACAAATTGACAAAAATAATTGCAGAATTTAGTGTAACAAATCCTTGAAGTTTCAAACTTCTCCTTCTCTACATACAGCCTCAGGATTTTCTGAAATGATGATGTGTATGAAAGGAACCCAGAAGACCTCTATATTATTTGTTTTTTACCCTCATCCATGCCTTCTCTCACCTTGAGCATTGAGCATGCAGATTCTGAGTGTGGAACACGTCTTAGGCACTCAGAAAGGGCATGTCCAGTGGATCCACACATCTGACATGGGGATTCACTAGAATCGCTACACACGAAGGTAGGGGGGTGTGAACAAATCTGCTTGTTGGGACCTCAAGTGAGCCACGACAAAGCTGGAAGGAGGGTCGCCCTAGAAATCAACCAAGGTCCACAGATCAGAGATGATCCAAGCATCTGCAGCACAGCCAGCCCAAGAATTTAGCTCCCAAACTTCCCAATGCGGATCTGGTTTTATAAGTTTGTCCAGGAAGCAAGATTGGTCAAACCCTAGAATTTAACAATTTTGCAAAACTCAACTCAAACAGACAGGGAAGGACTTTCAATTTTCACACCATTGTCCTCCTTCAAATCAAGAAACTCACCTAGCTATGGCAGGGATGGCAAGCAAAATGGAGAGAATGGAACAAGAAGCTAGGGAAGCGGCATGTGACATACATGGAAACCAGGAATAGTTGGAGCATAATTTAGATCTTCTCAGACAAGGATATTCTAATCTTGTCAGCGTGTTATTAGCACTGAGAAATATGCCCCGATTGCTTTTTGAGTTTTTGTACATATTTTATGTATTTTATTTCTGCATTTTGTACATATTTTCTGTATAAGAGAAGACATATTTCTTCAACCAAAAAAGACTAAGCAGAAACAGTTTTTGTACATATTTTACATATTTTATTTTTGCATTTTATACATTTTTTTTTCCCCGGTGGTTCACAAACATCTGTGGTCAGGGGGTGCAGGCTACGTCCATGTAAATTCTAAGGCTGATCTCTAGGATCAAACCCCTCGGCCATCACAGACCTGATCCCAAGGGCTTCGGGTAGAATTGACCCTGTGACCTCTTGTTTTGGCGAGGCACGACTTGACCAGTTGGGCTAACCCTTGGGGCTCTATACATATTTTCTGTATAAGAGAAAACATATTTATTCAACCAAAAATGACTAAGCAGAAATCAGGGAATGTCTGGGAATGGAGTATTTTAGATTCATTGGGCGCTTTCATAGTTGGACAGAAGAGCTACAAGAGATTTACATACTGTGGTCAAGAACATGGTAAAACATAAGGATCTGGTCTACATTGAAGGGCAGCATGTGCCTGTGGAAGAGCAGCAAGGGCTTGTGGAGGAAAATCCAGTGAAACCATTAGGCCTACAATCGAGGGCATCCACATCAAGCCAGTCCATGTGATCAATAATCATCTAGTTTACTCAAATCTTTCTGTTATTGGAAGTATAATGAAATTTACTTCAAAGACAGCTAACTGTCTATTATTTTGTCTATAAGTAAAGCCTACACACGTCAAGCCAATCCAGATCACCAATAAACGTCTAGTTTATCCAGCCTTCTCTGTTACCAGTAGCATATTGAATTTCATGTCCAAGACTGCTAGAACTTTCGTCTATATGTGAAACCCTTAACGAAGCTGAAATACATGTCTAGCATCATTTGCAGAAAATGTTCTTTAATGTATAAGTCGGTACCGTCAAATTTTCTATACAATTTAAAATTTTCTCACTCTAGAGTCAATTGACATACAAACCTTTCTTCGCTCACTCTTAAGAAGAATTGTTGTGGGTATGAGGTCTTCAATGAAAATAATCTAATCCAAGCAATCCGTAACAATACAATACTTGACACTCTAGCATCCTAAGTCATCCCCTGTGTTTCTAGCAATTTTTCTAATATAATTGGGAGATAACAATGGAACAATTGCAGCGGTTGAGGCTTGAAATGCTACCTTCAACTAAAGTGTGCAGTAGTTTTTAGTGAAATATGCTGCAATATTTATTGCGACTGTAAATGGAAGCAGAAATGAAATGTACCTTTTCAAAATGTGTTCAGGAACAGTGTTAGCGCAAAGCTCTCTTTGCGTTTTCCCCTGTGTCCATGACTACACATCACATTCATCGTTGGGAATCTTTTCAATAACGATGCGAGAATTACACATTATAAACATTCACATTCACATTCATCGTTTGGAACCATTTCAATACCGATGCAAGAATTACAAATTATAAACATTGACATTCTTTTTCTACACGAAATTGACATAGTTTTTGAGGGTTTAAGGGCATTGGCCCCAAAATATGGAGGTTTGTAATCGTGGATGTGAGGACACATTGAAGGCCGTTGTGGTGGTGCTTGCACAACACCTAACATTGAAGAATTCACCATACATATCTACCAGTTGAGGCCTCCAGTTTCAAATACATATGCAGGGGCGATGGATGATCCAAGGAAGCAAATATACATAATCATTCAGTAAGTGAATGAGTTCAGGAAGCCATACTTGCACCAGTAATGGGCAATCGATGGCTGAACTAATGGATCACTTCAAGGGTCAGATGCTCAAGCGAGCTTGCCTGCCCACTTCATCGATCTTTACTAGCTATCTCTAGATTCAAGTAAGCAAGGCAGTGTCAATTCCACTGAGCCTATGATAGGCCCATTTCAGTGCATATATAATTTTACATCCAATCCAGGGTGGTTGCATTAAGTTCACACTATAAATACAGGCGAAAATGCAACCAACTGCCTAAAATCCGGGGCAAATTCAACCATGTCTCAATCTCTAGAAGTGGATTATGGTAGAGGGTGCTAGGACCTGGAAATTGGGGGGTGAATGAAGCAAATCCCACCCTGAAACGAGGCGAATTAGGGTCAATCGGGGTTGGAAAAAAAATACAGGGGAAAACGAGGGGAATCAAGCTTGGAAACCAGGTAAATCAAAGCCAATCGAGGGTTTGGAAAAAAAAATTACATGCGAAAACAGGAGAATCAGGCTTGGAAAAAAATTACAAGCGAAAACACATTTTATGGTGTTATTTTTATTGTTGAAGATATAATATTTATTTATTTTTTAAATAATTTTTGTGCTAACTATAGAAAATGGGTATAATATAAAACAATTGCCCCTCTAAAATATAAAAACCCTTAAATTTTTCCCATGGGTTAAAATTCGCCCCTAAAATTTTCTATGCACTGGACCTAGCATGCCCATGGTTGGCCTCAATACTCTTAGAGATATGGTAGTTGATCCATAGCCCAGATGAGGATGGCCTCACCTTCTAAGACATGGGAGGGCCAATAGCAAAGCCCTCAACGTTGGAGCAAAGATAGGTGCTTTGCCTTGTTGGAAACCCTGGAGACCACATTTTAACTGCAAGGTGAAATTTGGGGCCCACAGAGAGATTTTGACAAAAATGTGAAGCCCAAAACACGATGATTTGAGAGAGCTTGTACACGACTCATGGCACTTTGAAGCCTCAACGCATGCCTCATATAGCCCTATGCATGGATGACATCAACATTTCGACTCACACATGGGCATTTCACTTGATTTTATGTTTTGGCTAATGGTTGGCTTGTAACCCAATTCATTATTGTAATTTTACTTGAGATTTAGGGGCTTTTTAGGCTAAGTAGATATTGTTCCTCATATAAATAGAGGAGAGGATCATCTTGTTTACCATCATCACTTGGACTTGGATATTTCGGCCTCTTAAGATTTTCAGCCTCTTGTTCTAATGGGAAAAATGTGATCTATGGAGCGAAATTTGTCTTGAGCATTTGTTCTTGTCTTTGGAGAAGTCACTTTGAATCAAGAATTGGATTGTACATGCATATTTTCTTGTAAGTGCCATGTTTATTGCAAATTTCTGATTTCATTTCTAATGTATGGAATAAATTAGTGATCTAGTGTAAATTTGTGCCCTAATTTTGTTGAATATCAATTGAGTGGTAACTAGGTCATATTATTGCATGCATTACTCATAGTATGATATGTGAATGACAATCCCCTTGGTGATATCATTCTAGATCTCCCAAGTGGAGTTTGATCCCTAAAAAAGGTGATAGTTAGGGTTTTGATGCTAGCACATCAAAATATCGTTACTCCTTTTCAAGATCAAATCAATTTTAAGAACCCATCGACTCCATTACCCAAGGACCAAGCACCGTCCTTCCTTGTTGGCAATCATTTCAACTTTTTATCAATAGATTTTCTCTTTCTCTCTCTTGTCCTAATTCGACACCTTTAAGGCCATGCAGTCAAGCTAGGGCTTCATGCAAATTCCTTTGTGCAAATTCCTAGGGAAGAGGAATTTGCAGGACTAGGGAGTCTAAATGTTGAGGGTATAGTTGGTTGCCTCAAAATCAACCCCATTCATAATAATTCACTTCAATTCTATCCATTTATTTTCTTCCCCTAGTTGTTTGCCCCAAGTTAAACCCTAGTTTGGTTTTAGCTTCAACTTGGGGCTTCTTGAGGGTTTCATGTGCCTTGACCTTGTCGAAATGCATTGCTGGAAACCCTTTTCTTTACATCGTCACCTTTGGCCATCCAAACTATCAACTCATCAATCAAGCCCTAGGGTGTGTGCCACATATTTTAGGTCTCTCTAAGAAAAGCATAGCCTCCTCTTGGAGCCTTTTGTGCCTAAATTGTGTCTTTCCATTGAAAACCTTTTGGGTCACCTTTGTTGAAGAAAGGGTAACTAGGTTCGCTATTCATAGTGACATGATCTTTGTAAATGATGAAATAAAAGGAATAAAATTATTTTTGTATGCCTTGCTGCATGGGTTTCATGAGCAAGAGGTTTATTTGTTAGTGGCTCCCATTGAGAGCCTTAGGATTTATTAATAAGTCAAAGAGTCATTGTCATGTATTAAGAAGCTCTTCTTGAGCCTATGTTCAATGTATACAAGTCTATTAAAAAATGTCTAACAACCCTCCAAAGACCATCATGATCATTGTCTCGGTATACTAGACAATCTCAGCATATCTATTATCATAAGGATCTCAGTGCAGGAAGGGAATACTCTGTCTCGGCATACTTCTAAATACTCTCATGATTTTAGTATATTTGTGATGGGGAGATCTCACAATGACACACTCTGTCTCGACATAGTTACAAGATGAAGATCTCAGTGAAGGTGGAGCTATGTTGCAACAGTAATGATTTCATTGTTATGATGAATATCTAAATGAAGGTGCAGTAATGATGACCTCGGTGAAGCAACAGTGATGATGATGATCTCAGCAGTGACAAAGAAGAGGATTGGTGTCTTGGTCTTGGAGTGGCTTGATAGGTCAAGGGTCATGGTCTTGGTATTCATCAATTGGAATCTCTATAAGAAGAACTTTGTGCAGGTTTTCCTCTCAAAGAGTGAGAGGTTTTAACCCTGGCAGAAAGGCAACATCTTGTGTTCTTGTCTCTTTGTTTTGGTAGCTATTTGATGAACTAAGAAGACACACTCTAATATTAAAGATTGTGCTAATAAGAAAAATAATTATCATGACTAGAATAATCTCATTAACTTCATTTGCCCTAGATTCTTCAAGATGGTATCAGAGCTACGATACTAAAGTCAAAGGAAGGGCAGCAAAAAGAGACATTCAAGGATCAGCATCAAAGCAAGTTCAAGGGCTTTTTGTTTCAAATCCTACATCAAAGGTTGAAGGAGATAGTCTACAACAGCAAGACAACTTAAGTCCTACAGAAAGACTGATTTGGATCATTATCTAAAGTCCTCGGATAAGTTTACTTCAGGCTCAGATTCAGACTCCCTTTTGAAATCTTCGGATGGTGATTACAAAACTGCAATTTGGGTATGATCACATTCTCCCATAGTTTGATAACTTATACTTGATCTTAGTCAAAGTGAAATCTCAATGCTAGTGCTCGGAACTGGGATCACAGTCAAAAGAAGAAAACGCAGTACCTCTCACAGTTTCGGTGCTAGCCACAAATTTGGTGTCATTACAATCTTTGTCATACCATGGTGATCTCAATAACTTATAGTCTGGAGTAGTTTCGGTGCTTGCTGCTAGACAATGCTAGAAGGTCTCAGAGGATATCTTTGAAAAAGGGATTTCAGTCGTTCATGCTAGGAAACTAAAGCAAGTATCTAGGATTCTACACCAACAAGGAGCATCACAACAAGACCACAAGGATATACAATAAAATCACATCAACTCGAAGATCACTCGGAGGAAGCATCAATGCATCTTCAACATGATCAAGATGAAGATTTTATCTTCATATGTCAAGTAAGTATCTTCATTAATCAATTTGGTAAAATGACTTCAAGATTGCAAGGAGATCTATAGGTTGGATGGGTCATCAAAGGTCCTTAAATGGAATAAGATGGATTGTGATTGTCATAATCCTCATAGAGAAGTCAATGAACATATCAAGGTCTCCTTTGAATTCATGGGAGGCAACTCTTAAGGTCCTCTCATCCCTATGTAGGGAGAAAGGAGACATGAAAGAGATATATGAAATATTAGAATATATACTCTTTCAAATGCAATGAAGAAACTCATACCACTTGGACCTGATTGAAGGTATCAAAGAATGAAGGAAAATCTTCATGAGATCTCAATTGAAAGATTCGGAAGAGACGATAAGAAGATAATCATCATTAACTGATAATCAAGGTAACAAATGTTCATGAACAAGAAGGTTACCTCATTCGACAACTTGTGGTCTCTATGCTAGATAGAAAAAGACAAGTTGAGGGAAAAAGTGTTAAAGGTTAAAAGAATCAAACATGTGCAGAAAGGAAAGGGAAGTTTTATCCTCAAACAAGACAGAATAGTATAGCTAAGATTCAATGTTATGGAAATATTGTGGAAAAGATGGAGGACGCTGAAGAAAAGGGCCAAGGAAAAAGGGAGTAACAAATCTCTACTATGATTGAGATGATATCCCTCACAAAAGGGTCCTATCATAAGCTCCTAAATCTTTTGTTATAAATATGATCATGATAATAAGATGCATCATGGCATCATGGCATCATGGAAGCATTAGAAACAAGAGCTCGTGACATCACCATGGGAATCATGAAGGACAAAATCCATGGCAGTCAAACATGAAGGATATAGCTCTTGGGAACCTCATTGGACATTGAAGGAAAGGAAGATGTCATCCTGGACAAGGCTCATCATACCAACGTTGCGAACATCGGCATCGGGATAAAATCGGCAAGGGTCCAGAAAACCAAAAAATCATAAAAATCGGGAAAATATCGGTAAAAATCGACAAACATCAGCAAAATTAAGATACCATAAAAATATCAATAAATATTGGCAAACATCAGCTAGGCCAAAAAATCATGATTTCGAGATAAAATCGGGATGTTATCGAGATGTTCACAACACTGCATCATACATCAAGACAAAAAGGAAACAACTGCTAGATGGGGATATGCAAGATCCTCAAGATTCTCTGATGGAATCCTCATCGAAGGATTCACTAATCGAGAGAGGAAGCAAGTGTTTCCTCAAGAACCTCATCTTGTGGAATTCATGGATGATATTATGGTGAGATAAGAGAAGAAGCAGATCAAGGTGTTGAAGACACTTCAATCAAGGAAGCTGTTGGAATAAGCCTAGATGATCTAAAGGTAAAATGACGTATGTATGCTTGTTTTTAATAGTATAATGTCATGCTGTATGGTTGCAGATAACAAGGATCATTACTTCTATCTTAAGAAGCATGATCAAGAGAACAAGGATCTCCTCCTTAGAAAAGATGCAGGAAGACATAAGTCACACAAGACGAAATAAAAAATATATGTCCTCAAATGAAGTATGAGGTGGTTGACTTACAATCAAGAAACTTTGAGTGAAAGCTCCTTGGAATGGAATGTGTGAGGAAGGAAGAGATCGTGAGATATGCAACCATGGTAGTGACAATCTCCTTAATCTTCATTTCATCCTTTTACTTAAATTTTTAACATTACCAGACTCAGGATGTTTGATAGTGGTTCCGACCTCATTGGATTTCATATGGAGAAAGTAGAATTTTAGATTTCATTCAAAATCCAGCAGACTTATCAGTTTTTCATGATTTCAGGATTGCAATGTTTCCATTGAATTTTGTCATGTATTAGGGTATGGAACTCGTATTTAATGAAGAGCACCAATCCCTCTATGTACCTTGATGTTAATGACATTGGTTTTCGAACTCCTCTATCATGACCCTCCTAAAAATGTACGCATCACTCAAACAAAATCTTGACTTGACATGCTATGCTTTTTCTATCTTGTGTTAATGCTTAGAGGGTGATATTAATGACAAAGATCCCTATACAAATACAGAGGTAATGACAAAGATACCTCTGTATATTAATGCTTAGAGGGTTATATTAATGACAAAGTTCCTGATTTTCCAACAAGACTAAAAAAATAGACATTTCTCGTGGTGGCAAGAGGCCCAAGCATAAGCAATAGATAATAGATTTACTTGTCTTTTCTAGTTTCTAGTAGTTTTTATAACTATTGACTCTTTCATATTTATTATGATATTTTTTTAAACAATAAATGACAATTTAAGTTTGAAGTTGAAAATTATAACTCATTAGTAATGAATTATGAATATGATGCTTCGTGAAAGTTGAAAGTTGTTTCATTTCATTTCATGTTAGATATTATTTGTTGTAATGGTTACACTTAGCTTACAAGTACAACTTTGGTGATCAATGATGATAAATGTTATATATTGAATTTTGAAAGCTTGAAACTTTAAGATTGATGAATCACGAGACTCAATATGTTGTATGTTACTATGTTACTAACTTGTGGACATGGTTGATGAAGATTATAACTTCTAGATGATTGTTGTTATATGGTTCAATCTATGCTTTTTTATGTTTTTTATATATAATTCATAATTCTACATGTTTTTGTTGACATATATGTATCAAAATATAAAAATATAAAAATATATATATTATAAAAAATGCTCTGAGATTCGCTCCCAAATCGGGAGCTTTTGAAAATGTCGCTCCCGCAACCATTTTCGCTCCCGCTCCCAAGTAACAGCGTTTGGGCCAAAACCATGCACTCATTTCAAAAATTGAAGGATGAGGATGATAGCTCTCGGCGAGATGATTCTAATGCAATGAGAATCATCTGATTTTGAGCTGTAGAAATGGAGATATGAATTTTTCAAGTTGCAAGTGGGTTTTATGGGTGACAAGTCATGTTGGCAGTTGTACAAGCCCACCTTTATTCGTTGGAACCCTTGTAAGGGCTATAAATTAAGGTCAAATGTGAGACATAAAGAATATCCAAAAAGTCACACTATACCACAGATTATCTCTGCATTTGAAGTGCGGATTTGAGGCAATATGAAGGAAATAGGAGCCGAGCTTTGAGAGGGGTTCTTGCTGCGTTTTAGTGCGGATTTCTCTGTGGAGAAAGCTATAGCTCTGAGGCAGCCAGGAAGGATCCTTAAGCGTAGATTTGTGGGCTGTATTTGGTGTGTTTCCTTTGCAGACCTGGCCACAGTAAATGGAAGTTAAGATTGTTTTGTGCATACCCTGGGTAGGTATATCTCTGTTTCAGGGCCGCAGTGAGAGGTTGTTATAGCAGCAGTTGAGAGGTGAACTTAGAGGGTCAAAAGGCCTAGAAAGGCCCTCCTAATCAGGTCACAATCATCTCTAGGGGCAGCGAGCAAAACGTTGGTGTTCTCCTTGTATGTAGGGTTTGTTTACAGTGTTGGAGTGGGCAATTTGCTTCAAGGTTAAGTTGGTTGTTGTAGGAAGCTTGGTGGAGGTGCCCATACCCTACAATATCACCTAGAACACCAAGGAACCTTCAGCTGATGTAAGCAACCTGTGTGGAGAAGATTAAAGCACTAGTGTAGGGCTATTGCGTTCCCTAACCAATCTTATGCATGCACAGAACTCAAGGACAAGGAGGCAGCAATGAGTTAAGGTTGCAAATGACTCCTTGGTGATAGTTGGATGCTAGTTGGAGGATGTACTAGGAGAGGACTAGATTTGGAAGACTATAGTAGCCAAGTGATTAGGTTGACATGGACTCTCAAATGCCCTAATTAGTGGGCAGATGTTGCAGCAGTACATTGGAGCTTAGATTTGTGCAATAGCTCCTCTATTGTAGACGAAAGGGCAGATGGGGAGAAGTCTATGAGCAGTCGTGTGTAAGGGTCTCCTAAGTGTGAGGATGCCATAACTAGGTGCAGATGCCATAGCATGGATTGGCCACTCATGGATTGTTGGAGGGCAGCGTGAGAGTGGACCAAGTGTGAACGTGGATTGGGCATTTATGGTCTGCTAGAGGACAACGTGATAGTGTCCAAGTTGGATCCCGATGTGCAACACCTTGATGGACAAAGGTAGTTGCTAGAGTGGCAATTTTTGAGCTCAAGGGTTGACAAACTAGAGGAGCAGTTGTGGAGCCCGAGACTTGTCGGTGGAGAAGGACTTCTACAGCAGATGATGGGCATTCCTCCTAGCCTGTGTTCACTGTGGGAGATGGACATCTTGCAGTGATAGGTGGCAGTCCTCTGTGCCCTATGTTGGTCTTCATCAGTGCAACACAGGAAGACCATAGTGGGATGAAGTCCCTAAGTAGCTAAGGAGCAACAGTGGGCAGATCGAGAGTTGTTTACAAGTGGAGTTGTGAACAACTCGACAGAAGTCTTGATGTGTTGATGCGTTGATGGATGAACAATCAACTAGTGAGTTGATTGGATGGGCGAGATTCAGTGACTAGATGGGCTTGGAGCATTGATAGAGGCAGAAGCTGCAGATCGAGAGCCGAAGAACCGAGCAGGTATAGGATACGACCGAGGGGAGCTAAGAGAGTTGACTTCATCAGCCAGATGGTCAAAGTATCTTGTTGAGGGCAAATTGGTTGTCGATGTAATGACACCAAGCCCCAATTTGTATTTTGTACTAGTGGATGTATGAGGGCCATTATCCCTGGTACAGGATCCCTAGACTGTTGTATTATATGTTGATTAATATAATGAAGTTGAGCTGAAAAATGTAAAAAGTTATCTATATTTTGTGCATGTGTGATTTACTATTGTTTATATTCCGCTATGCAAAGTAGCATCGTTAAGATTCTTGGTTTGGTAGCGTCGGAGATTTTAAGATTCTATCCTAGACCCAAGATCATGGAAATTCAACAATGATACTATCAAGGAAGTGGAGTACCTCGATTGGTGGATAGTTGCAAATGGATTTATCCCATGCCATCATTCTTGAGCATGATGGTACCCCATTTGTCCTCTATAGGGAGCCCCAACTCTCAAGTCATGTAGAAGATGTGGACCCCTTTCCATTTCCCGCCCATCGTAGCCATGGAACTATGAGTCAAAACCAAGTTAACCTTCAAAACTTATTAAGCCCCTTGCTTCTCAGGAATTTTGCAATATCAAAAAGCCAAAACCAAGGTCAACCATTCTTATGAAGCAATGGGTCCAAAAACCAAAGATTTCCAAGTTGGGGATCTTGTTTTGATCAATAAGGACCTTATCCCTGTCAAGATCCATGGGAAAGTAGGTGTAGGATGCTTTTACATTGCCGAAATTGATGGTGAAGGCTTTCCTTCACCGATGAAAGGGAGCCACCTCACCTTATTTATTGGAGATTAACATTCACATACCAAGCATGGTAGTGTAGGTGCATTGCATATTGGGAGAGCATACTAAAATCATTCATATCATGTATCATATAGATTAGCTTGCAGTTAGATTAGATTTTATTTTCTGAGAGGATTTATACTCTCATATAAAACATGGGCGATACCATACGCCACAAGCACATGCTCCCAAACAAGTTTGATTACAATGTGCATGTTACAGGTTTGTGGTCTTAGGTATTGTTGGAATTCTCATGAGCTCCCCATTCGAGTACATGGATCATGCGCTCTACAATGAGCTCATGTGTTAAAATTGGAAACTAGGCCAAACTCCATGTGGGTCACCTCATTTGTGGTTGTTGATATTTTTCCTAGATTCCTCTCATCGAGAGGTGTAGGATTGATCTAGAGATCATCTGATTCTGACAAGTATTTATGGAGATATGAATTTATTTTTAAATACTTGACAAATTGTCAAGGTCGGCCAGCAGCTAAGTGTATGGCACACATGCCCAGCGTTTCATATAAACAGAAGAGAGGTTGAGTCATTTGCAACTCATCTCATCACTCATCTTCTCTCTCTCCTATGCATTAGATGAGCCTCTCTCTCTCACACGTGTGGCTAAAAAGGAAGACGCAGATTTCTGATTAGGGATGCGTTGACCAAGTTTGACCAAGGCTGCAGGAAGGTACTTTGACCAGCGTTGACCAGCGTGGACTCCTTTTTGGCTGCGGATTAGGTGTGGCTGCTTCTCCTTGGCAGGTCGCAAATTTTGGCACGCAAACTGAGGTGATCTGACCTCAGGTTTGATCAGCATTGACTATTAAAATGTTGACCGCAGATCTGTCCAACGTTGACTGAAGTTTCACTGTAATTTCGGACTGTTTTGGGTTGACTCTTCTTGCTGTTTGGAAGCCGAGTTGACTAGGATATTGACCAAGCTGATTGGAGGTCAAATATGACTTGTTTTACCAGCTTTGACTTTGCTGGTTAGGGTTTTGCTACTGCTGTTATAAAATATCAGAATTCGGCATTGTACTATTTCTCTCTGCTAAACTATTGAAGATAAAAGAAGATTTGATCAAAGGGTTTCCTTGCATTGGGGTTTGTCCCTGGCTAGCCGCCACATCTTGTGTCTCTTGTCTTGTCTTGGATTTTGTCAATCGTTTAATGTTCTATCTGCATTTTACTTTATGTTGTGATTGCTAATCAATGGCTAACAAAAGTAAAAGAAGTAAACTTCTCTAAGCATACCATAATTTAACATGGTATTAGAGCTAAGGTGAAGACAAAGCCCAAGCAAGAGCAAGAGCAAGAGTAATCATCGAAGGTTGTTAAAGCTATCTTAAAGAAGTCATGGGGTCCTCAGCACACTTCCCTACTGAAGACAAACTCCGTGAGAAGTTTGACTATCACGGATGGAAGATGTCTCTTGATCTACCATTAGAAGAGAAGGAAGTGTTGGACCATGTGAGAGGTAGGATTGTTGAGCCTCCATCAAATGCATCCGCTGCTGCTAGGAACAAATGGACCAAGGGAGAAGTCAAAGCAAGGAAGATCATCCGAGACTCTATCGACAAGCGCCTGGTGGCCTATGTTTCCGAGCTGACCACCTCCAAGGAAATCGACGATAGACTGGTGAGTTTATTTAAAATTAATGATGCAAATCAAGTTTTGTTCCTAAGAAATTAGCTGAAAGAAATTAAGAAGGGAAAAGATGAGATCATGCAAGAATATTTCTTAAGGATCACCGAGATCAAGAACGATCTCCTATCTATTGGGGAAGTAATTCCTGACAGGGAAATGACACTCACAACTCTTGGAGCACTGCCACCTGAATGGTATATATTCAGGACTACTCTTCTCAACAATAACGTAATTCCTAGATTTGAGGAATTGATGGCCAGATGCATTCAAGAAGAAACAAGGATGGAAGATCAAGAAATGCCCGTACTTAAAGGTCATCCCTCTGCCTTTTCTTCTCATGCTAAAAGAAGAAACAATTACGGGGCTAAATTCAAAGGAAAGGCTAGACTGAAGGGTGGAAGAAAAGGACGATGTTACAATTTCCATAAAATGGGCCACTATATGAGGGAGTACCCTGATAAAAGGGGCTCACACCAGGACGATGATCAAAATCACTCTCAAGGCAATCAAAGGAATGGCAGATCAAATGGCAGAGGTAAAAGAAATGCCGGAAATCAAGGAAGAGGACAACCCTTCAAGAAGGCAAGAAACTCCAAGTATGAATCTAACGTTGTTAACAATAAGAAAGATGAATATTATCTACCAGCGGCTCTCTCTACTACTTATCCCTGGACTTGCTAGGAAATTGGCTTATTGATAGTGGTGCCTCAAGGCGCTTCACTAGTTACAAAGAAGCTCTCTCTAATCTGGTAGAGAAGGAGACCAACTTGGAAATTGTTCTTGGGGACAATTCAAAATATCCCGTGAAAGGCGGAGGGAATGTCACTCTTCAATTGAAACAGGGAAATACAATCCATTTACAAGATGTATTATATGTACCTGATCTCAAAAAGAACCTGGTGTCCATTTCAGCAATGGAAGACAAAGGCTACAAGGTGGCCTTTAGCGATGGCAAGGTACATGTATGGAAAAAGAACTTTAAAGATGCTTTCATTCTTGGGTTTCGAGTTGATCCATTATATCAGGTCGGAGGAAGTCTACTAGGTGTCACGTCTTGTGACACATCTCTTTGTTGAAATTTGGTACCGGAGGACAGGTGGTTCCCTTAGGCTTTGATCTTTGGCCTAGGGAAAAGTGTCCAAAAGATTTTAATTTTTCTCCTAAAGTAACTTTATAATTTTTATAAAGTTAAATCTAATTTAAAAGTGACTTTAAGTGATAAAGTTACTAAGTCTAATTTTAAAGTGACTTTTATAAAGTCAATGAAAAATTAGAAAGGAAAAGTGACTTTGGAAATAAATGACTAAGTGGGTCTTTATTAAAGTGGGTGAATTAAAAAATAGAAAGTGAGATTTAAATGTGCATTTAATCTCAGCCATTGATCTAAATCTATTTCAGCCATTGGATTTAGAGATCACCCAAAAGTCACTTGGATCACCCAAAAGTCACTTGGAGTTATATTAAAGGAGGAAAAGGAGGAAAAGATCATTCATTCTTTCATGAGCAGATTGGGAGAAGGAGAGCAAGAGAGCAAGGGAGATTTCTGGACAAGAAGGAGAAAGAGGCAGCAGTTTGGCACACATACCAGGCAACTCTTCAGCAAAATCAGAACAACAGAAAGACAAGCAGAACAGCAGCAAGAACAAGCAGAAAAAAGCTGATTTTTTTTGCTGAAAACTGAGAAGGTTCCAGGTGGTCCGTTGGGCTGAAAACGGATAAGTTTGCTTGCTGAAAAATTATTTTGCTGTAATTTTTTGCTGAAATTTTCTTGCTGTAAAAAGACATTTTTCAGAAATAAAGAAGAGCTCTCAAACTGGTTTTCCCCAAGAGTTGTAGGGGGTTTTTCCAGGGTCACGTTGACAAAAAATATCAATGTTTTAATGTGTTTTTATAGCTGTTTATTACTGCTGATCTTTATTTCTGCAATTTCCAGCATTCTGTAAATTTTCCAGAATTTGTGTTTTCAGCAAAATTTATTTTTTCCAGCTTGTTGAATGTATGGTTATGGGAAAGGGCATTTAACTACATGGGAAAAATAAGAAGAAACTGAAAACCGGGGTGGGAAAACAAAAGTTTTAACAAGGTCTTTTTATTTAGAGGTCAAGCACCCATTGAGAGATTCTAGGGTTTGTCCCAGGGCCAAGAAGTCAAAAGAGTCATTGTCATATGAAGAAGACCCCATCGGACACATTGTAACATGTGAAAAGAATTATTTTTGTATTTAAAAGTGCCAAAATACCTTCCAAGACCAAGTTGGATTGGCAACTAAGAAGTCAGCCTCATTAGGGTATGTCATCATCCTTGGAACCCAATATATAGGAGGGAACTCGACCTCCTATGGTCTCTCTCTCATCTTCTCATCATCTAAGCGAAGGAGAAGTAAAACAAGGCTAGCGAAGAAAGAAGAAGGACGAAGGTTTGGGTTGTTTCTCTCTCTCTCAGACACACACACGTGCGAAGAAGGAAGGCTAGGGTTTTGATGTTGCAAGATCGAAGTTGAGGAAATTGCAAAAAAAAAGGTCAAAGGAAAGTCTAATAGGTCACCTACATGCCCTAGAAGAAGGAAGAACCTAAGCAAAGGTCAAAGGAAGCCTTGGAAGCCCTAAAATTGTTCACACGTGTGGAAGCAGTAACTATTGCAGGGGCCGAAAATTCCAGACCTGTAGTGGAGGCCGCAATTCTGTAGCTGGGGGTTGAAGTTGTGCAACGAGAAGAGATTTGACTGGTTTGACTTGGACAGAGGAAGCACATAATCAAGAAGGTCAAATTTGGTCTTGGAAGGGTATTGGTCTTGGTATAGAGGTCTTGGAAGTCGACATTTGAAGAATCTATAAGAAGAGAAGAGAATTGTGGGTTTTCTTTTCAAGTGGAGAGGTTTTGGCCCTGGCTTGCAGCCTACATCCTGTGTTCTTGTCTATTGTTGATCTTCTTGTTCTAGTAGTTGTTTGATGATAAGAACAACAAAATAATAATAGAAGACATCACAAGCACTTATCAAGTGGAAGAGAAATCATCTTAGTTGCAACCCTTCAAATTTCTCAACATCGAACCAGAGTTAAGGTTGGCTAAGGGTAGGATGAAGATCACTACATCCTTGAAGAAATCCTTGAGGCGGTGTTCTATGGTGCCAAGTCATCTCAAGCAAGGTATCAAGGCATTGTGGAATCTCCTATTATCCATCAAGAATAGTATGACCACGAATTCTACAAAGGACAAAGGGTTATTCTCAGCACTTACAGGTACATTTGAGGACAAAAATATTTGGGTAATCGACAATGGAGCATCAATACATATAACAGGTGAGCAGAAACAACTAAAGACCTTATCAAGAGGAAAATCTTCCTACTCTATTGAACTTGGTGATAAAAAGAGCTATCTTGTAAGAGGAATTGGATCAACTTCACTAAAGCTAGAAAATGGAGGAAACATTAATCTCAATAACATTCTCTTCGTACCATGTTTGCAAAAGAATCCACTTTCCATGTCATGTCTAGAAGATAAAGGAGATAGGGTCGCTTTTATAAATGGAAAGGTTGTGGTATGGATAAATGCTCTAGCATTGACAATGCAAAAATCATTAGGATTCATGAAGGAAGACTTTACAAGTTGTTGACACCTCTCTCTCAAACTTTGGTTTACATTGAAGTAAGTCCATGTGAGCTTTGGCATAGAAGGTTTGGACACCTTTACTACAAAATCTTACCAACTCTAAATTCAATGGTGAAGGGCATCAAGGAGGATCATGAAGGAGTGTGCAAGGGATGTGCATTAGGTAAAAATGTTAAGAAACCATTTGGAAGCAGTGCTTCAAGGTCAAAAGAAATCCTGGAACTCGTTCATTCTGATGTTTGTGGTCCTATGTCTACGAAGCCTCTTGGAGGTCATCTATATCATGTAACATTCATTGATGACCACTCAAGGAAAACTTGGATTTCTTTGTCGAACTCCAAGGATGAAGTATTTGACAAATTTCAAGAATTCAAAGCTAAAATAGAGAACCTTACAGGAAGGAGGATAAAGGTCCTGAGGTCTAACAATGGAGGAGAATACAGATCTAAGGAACTCATAGCTTTCTGTAAGGAGGCTGGGATTAACAAGGAATTGATAGTCCCATATAATCTTGAACAAAATGGAGTTGTTGAACAAAAGAATCGATCGATTGAGGAAAGTGTTAGTGCCATGTTACATGATCGAGACTTGCCTAAATTGTTGTGGGGTGGAGCATCAAAAACTATTGTATATGTTCAAAATCGAAGTCCTCACAAATCACTAGACAACATGACTCCTGAGGAAGCATTCACTAGGAATAAACCAAGCGTATACCATCTTTGAATATTTGGTTGTCTTGTCTATATTCACATTCTGAAAGATAAGAGAAAGAAGTTGGATCCTACAAGCATGAAGGGAATATTTGTTGGCTATAGTAACACACTTCAAAAGCATATAGGATCTACATAAAGAAAGGGCACCGAATAGAAGTAAGTCAAGATGTAATCTTTGATAAAAGTATTGCATTCAAGAAATCGAAGGACCTCCCGATTGACTCTAATCATGAAGAACTTCCGATATTTGAAGAAGAATACACTAGAGAAGAAGAGGATTCAAATCATGAAGAATTAGGTCCCAGTGAACCTGTGCAACAAGTGATCATCCCTGAAAGCAGAAAAAAGATCTCATTGGTTGAAGTCTACTCTTCTAGATGCAGAAGGACATGGAGCAACGAGAGAGACATGGAGCAACGAGAGATACGTTTAGGGAAAGTAAGAAACCCAAAAGATATTTAGGGTATGCAGCCTATACGACAAAGTTAATAGAAGCAGAACCATCCACCTTTGAAGAGGCTATCAAACATCAAAGATGGAAAGACGCCATGAATGAAGAATATCAATCAATAATGAAGAATGGAGTTTGGGAGATCTTTCCTAGGCCTGAAGACAAATTTGTGGTAACTTCCAAGTGGTTCTACAAGATTAAACATGTTGCAGATGGAAGTATTGAGAAATATAAGGCAAGATTTGTAGCTAGGGTTTCTCCCAACAAGAAGGCATTGATTATGAAGAGAAATTTGCACCTACAGCAAGGTATACAACTATACGTTCATTGGTCTCTTTGGCAGCATCAATGGGATGGAACATCTATCAAATGGATGTTAAGATAACATTATTGAATGGTACTATTGATGAAGAAGTCTATATAGATCAACCCTTGGGATTTGAAATGAATGATAAAGAGAATCGTGTTTGCAAGTTGTCGAAGCCACTTTATGGCCTTAAGCAAGCACAAAGGGCTTGGTATGCAAGGATGGACACATACCTACAAAGATCAGGCTTCTCGAAGATGTCTATTGATCAAAATCTCTGTATCAAGGTTTTGAAGGACGAGCCCATAATCATTTTTCTATATGTGGATGATCTTCTCATGACAGGTGTGGAAGGTCATATCCAATAGTGTAAAAAGCAAATGGCAGTAGAATTTGATATGAATGATTTAGGGCTAATGCACTATTATTTGGGGTTGGAAGTTTGCACTGACCTAATGAGATATATCTAGGTCAAGCAAAATATATGATCGAAATGTTGAAAAGGTTTGACATGATGGATTGCAAAACTATGACAACCCCTATGATCATAAATTTTGAGAGGCTAAGAAGTTTTGATTCAAGCCCTATAGATCCAACAAGGTATACACATTTAGTTGGCTCACTAACGTATTTGGTAAATACTAGACCAGGCATTTGTTTTGAAGTGAATATTCTCAGTTAGTTTCAGGAAGAGCCTAAGCATGACCATTGGATAGCAGCCAAGCATATACTAAGATATTTGCAAGGTACAATCCACTATTGCTTGAAATATGATAGAAAGAATGATATACTTGATTGGATATACAGATTTTGACTGGGGAGGCAGTGAGATGGACAAGAGGAGTACTACTGGAGGATGTTTTAGTTTGGGATCCTCCATGATATCCTAGATGAGTAGAAAGCAAGAATTGATTGTTTTTGAGTAGTGTTGAAGCTAAATATATTGCAACCTGTTAAGTAAGCAAAGAAGCTGTCAGGTTGAGGAAGTTGTTGTCCTACTTGTTTGAAGGACCGATGGACCCTATAGTGATACATTGTGACAACACCAATTTCATAATGTTGTCTAAATACCCAGTGTTCCATGGAAAGACAAAACACATAAATAACAAGTATCACTACATACGAAAGTTGGTGCAAGATGGAGTGTTGCAGCTACAGTATATCTCCATTGATGAACAATTGACATCTTGACAAAATCTCTTCCTAATAAGAAGCTTGTGTATTTGAGAGACAAGCTTGGATTGGTTGATATATCCTCCCTAGTTGAGAGGGAGAGATATACACATCATTCTTGTCTTCACTTCATGAAGAAAGAATGGAGGATTGGGTAAGCATCTAGGTTCTGATACTCTTTGAGGATGAGGTTCGCATCCAAGACGTAAGAGTAGTCGAAGAGGAAATTCCATGAGGATGTGTTATTCCATGATAGGAATTGTCCTAAAAGGACATACCCTGTGAACACCCAGGTGGGGTATGTACCTTAAGGGACAATGATGATGGTGTCTATCAGTGATTGGATTCGCCAACATTGTGCTCAAATCTTGTGGAGAGATAGAGTTGTTAGACAAGGCCTTGCTATGTGACAATATCGGTCAGTATGATGCAAAGAGATAAG
>APFE030651139.1:2759-16928 GCA_000404065.3 Pinus taeda
TTGAACATGTTGTTCAGTTGAATGCAGATCCCAATCCACCAGCCTCAGTCTCACAGCCAACAAGGACTCCAGTTGTAGGTGCTTCCTCTGCTCAGCCACGACAGAAGCGCAGTCGCATATCTACTCTATCTCAGCTTGCATCTGTTGCATTTGCACAGCCTGCTAGTGGTACCACTTCTACAGTTGCAGTTCGAGATGATGATGATGAGGAGGAGTCATGGGGCCCCCTGTCTGACTCTGATGATGATGATCTAGAGATTGATCGACATGATCTTGGCTCCTCTGGCAGTAGCTACTAGCCAGTAGTACTAGTACTGGAATCTGGTCACCGTCATAGTTTACTTTTGTTGTAGAGGCCATTTCTAGCCTCCTTGGTTATGTGCTTTTTGTTTTGAGTCTTTGATCATGTATGACAGTTGACTATGTATTGCCATTGGGTACCATTTTGATATAATGGATTGGTTCATGAGCCTACTTTGATCATATGTTGTCTTCCATCTATATTATAATGTTGTGTGTTTGGAAACATGAATGAAAATCTTTAAAATTAGCTATAAAATCTTCAAAATTATGTTTTTTTATCAAAAAACTAAATATTTAATTTATTTTTTACAACGACCGAGTCATTGAAAACGGGTCGGCCGAGTCATTACCGAGTCGGAGTCGGAGTCGGAGTCATTGCTCGGCCGAGTCGGAGTCGGAGTCGGAGTCTTAAAACATTGGGTTCAACAACCTAGGTCTTGGGCACCTTCTCCATTGGTGCCTAGGCCCTTAGAGAAGTATATTGGCATAAATAGGTGATGCATTAAGACTCTTGGGTGTCCTAGAAGTAGCAACGAAAGATACATGTTCCAGGGTACCTCTTGCACCCTAGGCATTCGATCACTTTGTACCAAATTTGATGATTCTTCAAGATGACATAGGCATGCCCCTAGGCCGACCTTAACACCAATTGATGGATGGTAGCTGATTGAGGGCCCAAATGAGGATGGTCTCACCTCCAGAGACTAGGGAGGGCCAATTGCACTTGAGAAGGCCTCAACTGGAGTAAAGGAGTCGACTTTGAGTAGTTGGAGACCCATGGAGACCACTTTGTGGTGCCCTAGTTGGATCTTGGGACCCCATAGGAGCCATTGAGGTGGATTTGAGTGCCAACCCTCAAATCAAGGACTTAACATGCTTCTACATCATCTTGAACACCTTGTTTCACTTGGACATGCCATTTGGAGCTCATTTATTGCGTGACGTCAGCCTGAGAGAGCTAGCGGTTCACATGTCTGTGCTAATTAGGGCATATTTCATGAAAGCTAGTGGGGTGGCTTGCAACCCAAGGTTCTTTTTTGTCAAACTTGTTTTTAGGGGCTTTGTAGTCTAACTAGATGTTATCCTCATATAAATAGAGGATTGGATCATCATATTCATTCATCATCACTTTTGACTTGAATTCGGCCTCTTAGAGCTTTTGGCCTTCTTGTTTCTTGAGGAGATGTGTTTCTATGGAGCATTTTGTCACTGGAGTTATTTCTTGGTATTGGAGAAGTTATATTGGATCAATAAAGGATTATTCATGCATTTTGTCTTATAAGTGAACCTTGTACTTGATAAATGTTTGATTTTATGTCTAATGTTTGGAATGAATTGATAATCTAGGGTTTTTCTATTATGCTTTTATTATTGAACATCTATTTTATAGAATTTAGATATCATTATTGTATGCATTACTCATGTATGAAATGTGAATGGCAATCCCCTTGGTGAACATTTGTAATTGCTCTCCCAAGTGACCTTAATCCCTCACAGAGATAATAGTTAGGGTTTTGTGCTTAGGCATCAAAATATCCTTACTCCTTTGCATGATTTAGCCAATATTCCACATCCATAGACTCCATCATCCAAAGGGCTAGTCACTGGCCTTATCAAATTGGTGATCACACACAATGTCATCCCCAAACACAAATTCACTCCCTTATTTTTGGTTTCGACCCTCTTAAGGATAAGCAGTCCATCTAGGCCTTTGTGCGAATTGGCTTAGGAAGAGGATTATGGATTGTGGATGTTGAGAAATCAATGCTAGTAGAATTTAGGGTTTGATTCCTCTTTCTTGATAATTACTTGTGAATTATGTTGGCTTCTTTTACTTCTTAATTAGTTCATATTTCATCAAGCAATTACCAAATTATATGTGTATGAAGATCACAAGAACAAGAGACAAGATGTAGGTGCTCACCTAGGGAAAAACCCTTATAAGGGGAAAAGCCAGTCACAAACTCTTCCTTTAGTAGATTCAAAACAATATGAGACACTTTCCAAACTCCTTAGACCTAGACAAAGACCTCCTCCAACCACCAAGTCAACCCTTACCTGCAACAAATGATCTTGACAAAATGCTTCAAGTGACAACTTCTTAGTAGCAACTTCAGTGTAGAATTTCGGCCCCCAACAGTAGAACTTCGTTAGCACATCAACTGCCTGTTCATTTGTTAGAATATATTGTAGCTTCACGACCCCATCTTGTACCAGGCTCCTAATGTAGTGGTACTTATTGTTGGTATGTTTCATCCTTGCATGAAATACATGGTCTTCAGACATGTTGATGCTGCTTTGCTAGAGGATTTTCAAACAAATTTGACAAGATTTTTCTTAACCAAACAACTTCCTTTCCTACTTCACATGCAGCAACATATTCAACTTCTTCACTACTTAATGCAACGCGATCTTGTTTTTGATCATCCATGACATCACGACAGATCCCAAACTAAAACATCCTCTGGTAGTGCTTCTTCCATCAGTCTCACTGCCACCCCATTCTAAATCTGTAAAACCTGTTAACTTAACTTCCTTACTATCATACTTTAGGCAATGATGTATTGTGCCACGTAGATATCTCAAGATATGCTTGGCAGCTATCCAATGGTCATGACGAGGCTCCAACTGAAATTGAATGAGAACATTTACGACAAAACATATATCAGGGCTCGTATTTACCAGGTAGATCAAAGAACCCACCAACTTACGATAGCTAGTAAGATCGACAAGACTAGAGTCGGAGCTTCTCAACTTCTTGAGATTAGTGATCGCGGGAGTAGTCATAGGCTTAAAATCCATCATATCGGATCTCACAATATCTTGATTATGTATTTACCTTGACTCGGATATATTTCTCCAGGTTTCTGCCAGACTTCCAAACCCAAGTAATAATGCATTAGTGAGAGATCTTTCTTTTTGAATTCAGCTTTCTTGCATTCTTGTATTCTGCGCTCCACACCTATAATAAACAAATCATCCACATATAGTAGCATAATGTTTGGTTCATTGTTCACCACCTTATTGTTGAGGTTTGGATCTGTAGAAATTTTAATGAACCCAATTCTTAAGAGATATGCATCCATCCTTGCATACCATGCCCTAGGAGCTTGCTTCAAGCCATATCGAGCTTTCTTAAGTCTGCAAACATGTGTGTCCTTGCTATTCATTTCAAAGCCTTCCGGTTGTTCAATGTATACTTCTTCGTCAATGGTTCCATATAGAAATGCTGTTTTTACGTCCATTTGATGGATATTCCATCCCATGTCCTTTTCAGGAGATCTGGTGCCCAGATTCTGTCGACTTTCCCCACATGGTGTAGGTGCATGTACTCCCACGACTTGTGCGTCTCTAGTGTCTCTTCTGTAAGGACAAGGATGGATTTGGTCTGACATCTTCCTCAACTGAGCCAACCTCTCATCGTTCCAGTGGATTCCACCCTAGAATTCTTGCATATTGAATCTCCCTTGAACCACGGGTGGTGTATGGTGTAACCCGTCACTGCGCATACATGCCCAAATCTCACATGATCTTACTGGTATCCCACAACTGGGCCAAGATCATGCTCTGATACCACTGTAAAGCAAAAATAATGATATGCAAAGCAAAAATGATTTATAGCACAAAATTTTTAAACAATCAACAAATGCTCATAAAAACTCCAGAAGTAAGAACCAACTCAGCCATTTTATTAATCAATGGAGCAAGTACAATAGTATGGAGGAATGCACCTGAGCTTGCCTCAATGGCAAGCGTGACAGAACCTAGGTGATAATACAATGATCTCAAATGTTGGAAATGATTGCTCCTCTAATGCTCTGCGCTACCTAGAAAACTACACTGCTGGCTAGAAAGACATTGCAAGAAACTCTACCTGCGTTGCTCAGGAAATGCTGAAAATTTAACCTCAAGATTCTTGACCAAAACCCACAAAAACGCAGAAAGGGTTTGGCCTATCTCCAAGCCAAAGTCGAATCCACAAAATGGTGCAAATTTCTCAGCTAATTAACAATTCTCCGTGTTATAAGAATTAGGATTTCAGGCCCGAATATCGTCTGGAAAATTTTGGAATTTTAACCATGGACTCCTCCCAGAAAACCGAAAAAAACGCAGAAATCGTTTGGTCGGATTTTGACCTTCCAAAATCGACCCCCAAGAGGCCCAACGACCTCCAAAACTGCTAAAGCACACAACTTGCAAATATACCAACAAAATCTTCCAATGCTCCAGAAAAGCAGTGATCACCTCCACTAGTGTTTCCCTTGTCTCTCTCGAAAAGGATCAACCTCAATAGCTGAGACTCCACCTCCCATGTGTGCACAATATTCTCCCTCTACGTTGGCCCAGGAAGTGCGAAAACCCCACTGAATAGAAGCTCTCTCTCTCAACTCAAAAACTCATCCAAAATGCAACAAAATACCCAAGCCTCCTTTCCGATATTTCTCCTGGCCAAAGCTCCTCTGAGAGATGTCGAAATCACAACTTCGCCTCTCCTCACTGTGTCCGTAGGAATACGCACCACTTGGAGACATTGGATACAACTGTTGGAAATTACAATGGAAACTTCCTTTGAAAGAATGTAGATGAACCTCTCTAGGGTGGCACTCGAAGTCCCCTGAAGAAAGGGTGAGCTCTCCGCTTGAAGAACTATTTCTAAACAAGTGACTTGGCTAAGCAGCTCGAGCAACCAAAGAGAAATTCGATATGCCAAAGATGATGAAATGAGGAGAGTTGCCTTATATATTTTCTGGAGCACTTTTCCCTCTAATTCTTCCTCCATCGTGGGCCCTCACTTAACCATCTCCATGCAAAACTTAACCACAACCAAAATAACTTTTCCTAAATCTAATCTCCTAATAAAATTGGATGGGATCCACTAACTCCAAAACTGGCCCCATAATATAAAAATTAATCTTGTTCCAAAATAATTTAGGAAGGGACATGACAAAGAGGGATGATGCAGGTGAAAAACAATGTTCGAGAAAGATATCTGCAAAATGGTTCAGGGAGCACTGGTATTGTTGTAGGGAGTTCGGATTAGAACTCTATACAAGCTTCTGGGTAGCACTATTATTGATTGGTGCAACAGTTCTATGGTTCTTGAAAGTGGAGCAGAAAATCTAGTGGTCGCTAGAGAAATGTCCATACTATGGCATCAAAGGCTTGGACATATTGGAGTGAAGGGCCTTTGAATACTGCATGGTAGAAGGTATGTCTAATTGCTCTCTCTGGTTTCGATTTATGTGAACATTGTGTATATGGGAAGCAAAATCGGGTGAGTTTCTCCTCAGGTGCTAAGAAGGCGAAAGTGATATTAGAACTTGTGCACAGTGATGTGTTTGGATCGGTGTCAGTTCCATCAATGGGTAAGTTTGTGTACTATGTCTCATTTATAGATGACTTCTCGAGGAATACATGGATATATTTCCTTAGGAAGAAATCTGAAGTCTTTGACAGGTTTAAAGAATTTAAGGCTCTAGTGGAAAACCAGAGAGAGAAGAAGATCAAGGTGTTGAGGAGAAATAATGGTGGAGAGTTTTGCAAGAAGGAATTTGATGAGTTCTGTAAGTAGTATGGTATAGCATGGTAGAAGACCAGTCCATACACGCCTCGGCAAAATGGAGTTGCAGAAATAATTAACAGGACATTGATGGAAAAGGCAAGAAGCATGGTCAATGATGTCAGGTTAGGACAAGCATTTTGTGCAGAGGCAGTGGAGACTGCATGTTACCTGTAGCATTGGAGGATAAGGCTCCACATGAAGTATGGACTGGTAAGAAACCTTCTCTTTCACATTTAAGGTATTTGGCTGCGATGCATATGTACATTTTGCAAAGGAGAAAAGAACCAAGTTGGATAGTAAATCTGAAAGGTGCATCTTTATTGGTATAAGGATGGTTTAAAAGGTTATAAGCTTTAGAACCTAGAAACAAAGAAAGTTGTGTGAAACTGAGATGTTGTGTTTAGAGAGGTGAAAGATGTTATTAAATATAAAGTCCTACCAAAGAAACCTGAAAAGATAGAGTTTGAAGTGAAGGAGGAAGAATCAGACTCTACAACAGAACAAGAATTAGAAGAGGAAGAGACACAAACTCTAGTTTTGAGAAGATTAGTTCGAGAGAGAAGACATCCAGAGAGGTGTAGTCCATCTGCTTTCTGTTCTAATTTTTCTTTATCTATTGCTGATGATGATCCCATAATTGTCAAGGAGGCAGTGGATTCAGAGGATGACAAAATCTGAAAAGAGGCCATTGTTGATGAAATTGTATCTTTAGAAAAAAATGAGGCTTGGGATCTGGTGGAGTTGTCCACTGGAAGGAAACCCATTGGCATCAGATGGGTGTTTAAGAAGAAGATGAATGCAAAAGGTAAGGTGGAGAAATACAAAACTCGATTGGTAGCAAAAGGTTATTCCCAGGTGTCGGGAATTGATGTAGGTGATATTTTTTGTCCTGTTGCTAAGTTAGCTTCTATTATATTACTTTTATCTGTTGTTGATGCTTTTGATTTTGAGGTAGAACAACTGGATGTGAAGACAACATTTCTTCACAGGGATCTGGAAGAAGAGATCTATATGAAGCAACTGAAGGTTGTGGTCAAGGGTAAGAAAGAACTGGTATGCAAGTTAACAAAAGTCTCTGTATGGGTTAAAATAGTCACCGAGGATGTGGTATCAGAGATTTGATACATATATATGTGGAAATTTCTAATTCTGACACATTAGAAATCCCTACTGCATTATCTGGTTTATTATCTCTTACTTTTCATTCCATTAACAAGCTATTTATTAATATAAATATTGAAATAAACGCAAACACAACCTTAACACATATACAAATTAACAACTGTAATAAATTGAGACAATAGAAGGGACACCATTATTTTTGGACAATCATCCCCGGAAAAATCCAATGCGGGAAAACCAATGCAACATATATGAGGGTTTTAGTATTATGCAGTTTTCTGAATACAACTAGGGTGCTAGAAATGGTTCACCCTTCAGAGATTTTCCTTGGCAGAAGTACCTTTTTTTGGAGACAAATATTTTGGTTAATCAACAACCGGATGAATAGCCTCACAGTGATTTCAACTGTTCCCTTAGCTGGATAGCGAAAGCTGCTCCAGGCTACCCTTAGGAACTGTGTCACCCTCCAGAGACTACGTGACCCTCTACGGCTCTGCATCAACTAACCATCTCTCAGCTTGCCCCACGAAAACATCACAAGGTATCTCTTTCTGCCCAGCGTCAGCTCTGCTAGCCTCTGTGTCTACCTGCATCAGCTTCTTGACCTCCTGCGTCCTTAGTGCTGACCCTCCAAGCTTCTGCGTTAGCTCTGGCTGTCTCTGCCGTCTCTCCGACACTATCTCTACCTCTCTGCTATGTATTCTTGACCTTCTGCTGAATTGCCCCCCGCTGCAATAGATCACTAACTTGATTTCTCAGCAAACCCTGCCCCAGAAAATCGAATTAACTGATCAACTTGGTGTGTCTCCAACTGACCCTTGAGCCTCCTCTTATACATTTCTTGTTGACGATTCAATAGTCGAGATTAAGTCCCTAATCAACGACTAAGATTAGATCTGGCTTGATCCTCATCTCTTAGAACTTTCTCACCCATTTTATATTAATACGCATTAATATTTTAATTTTCCTAAGTTTAGACTTAGGAACCCCATTAAAAATATTAATTACTTTAATATCTTTTCATTCGAGTGGAATTTATCCAAACGATTTATGGGTCTTGGAGATCTCATGTGCCTTAGTCTCTCCACCAATTTTCATCGCTAAAGCACATCTGATGCTACCAAAAATCAATAATATACGGGGACTTGGCTTCACAAGAAGCAAAGCGGATCACTGTGTATTTTGAATTAATTAGTGACCATGTTATTTATTTGGTCTTGTATGTGGATGATATGTTGCTAATTGAAAATGACAAAGAAATTATCCAGGATTTGAAGACCCAATTGTCCTCCAAATTCAACATGATCTTGGTGCTGCAAACTATATTTTGGGCATGGAGATTAAACGAGATCAAGAAAAGAGGAACCTCTGGTTAAACCAAAGGAAGTATGTCGAGAAAATATTGCAGAGATTTAATATGAAGGATAGTAAACCTATGATGGTTCCTATTCATGTAGGTGTAAAGTTTTCTGTTGAATAGTGTCCGAAGACACAAGAAGAGGAAGAGGACATGTCTCGTGTTTGTTATGTGAGTTGATAGCTTGATGTATGCAATGGTCTGTATTAGACCAGACTTTACACATGCAGTGGGAGTATTGAGCAAGTTTATGTCAAAACTAAGGAAGGAGCATTGAACAATAGTGAAGCTGGTTTTTAGGTATTTGTGTGGCACTAGTGGTTATGGTTTGTGCTACCAAGGAAGACTAGGATTGGACAAAGTTTTGGACATCCATGGCTTTGTTGATGCACACTGGACTGGAGTTCTGGATCGAAGAAAATCTACAAGTGGGTATGTGTTTAACCTATTTGGAGGAGGAGAAAGTTGGATGAGCAAGAGACAGTCTGTAGTGGCAGTCACTCATGCAAACAATGATGTAGTTTGGTTGCAGAGATTGTGTTCAAGTATGGGGTTGGTATGACGAGCTATAAGGATAGACTGTGACAGCCAAAGTGCAATTTGTTTGGCAAAGAACCTTGCTTATCACTCAAAAACAAAACACGTTGATGTTCAGTATCACTTTGTGAGGGATATGGTTGAGGACAAAAAGGTGTTGCTAGTAAAGGTGGACACTTGGAAGAATGTTGCAGATGCATTGATGAAGTCTGTGAGCATTGAGAAGTTTTCTTGGTGTAGAGAAACAATGGGCATGGCAGGACTGGACCAATGACTAAGCTTTCCTGTGATCCCCTTTGTGGAAATTTAGCAAGAAGTGGGAGAATGTTGGGCATGTGTTATGCAGACTTAATAATAGTTGGGCGTACCTATAATGCGGGGCAGACTCAAAGATGGTGGGTGGACCTACCGATGGTTTTGTGCATGGGTTTTGTACATGGTTTTGGGCATGATGGTTTTTTACCTATGGTATTTTGTAGATCTGGTCAAGGGAACTACGATTATGTTCTAATCCAGGGTTATGGATTGGGGTTTATGAATGCTTCGATATGCATATATATGTATTGTAACATTAAAAGGAATATAATGAAAAATCAATCTAGTAGTCCTGGTTTTGGGATTTAGGGGAAAATCTCTGTGTATATTTGTTTTATGTTCTTACCATTGTATATTTTTTTGTTTTAAGAATTCATTTGCAGGTAATTTTTGTACAGGGTTAAAACCTACACCTTAAACTTCTTGAATACACCTTTCCTCTTGTGTTGAGCAATGTAGACATTTGAAATGTTGTCTTCTTCATCCTCCTCCTTGTTATTTACTAATGAGATGCAAGGTTTTTCTTGACTGCATGCATTCCACATTTGTTTAAAAGTTGGAGTATCCTTCCAACTACTAATCCTGATGCAAAAACACTCCAAGATTTTGGTAGACCTAGGAGTGCAACAAACACGAGTTCTTTTTATGGTACAATTTCATCTATTGCTTGGAGTTCATCTCTTATTCTAGATATCCTAACAAAATATGATGACACAGTATCATCTTTTGTCATCTTTATTGTCCTTAGTTCATTCTTGAGGCTAGCTATCTGACCAATGTTTTTGATGGTGAACAACTTGGAGAGAACTTCATACATTTCTTGACCAGGGTCTATGTTGGATATGTATGGGATTAGGTTGTCCTTTACTCCATCTACTATCAAATTCATGGCCAAGATTTCGGTTTTTCTGAACTTCTCCTTTCTTGCATCATCTGTAGGTTTCTTAACTTTTCCTTGAACAAGATCCAAAATTTTATTCTTAGCGAGGCTAAGATCTATCATCTTTTTCCATGCCCTGTAATTGGAGGCTCCTTCTAACTTGTTTTCTGCCTTCATTGTAGTTGACATATTCTTTATAGATATAGGCTTCTCTTCTTATATAATCCTTTTCCTTAATGGCCTTGTCTTGTTCCTTCTTCCTTAACCTTTCTTTCAATTGACCTTCAAGCTGCCTTTACCTTCCTTCTTCGCCTTGTCTTTGATGCCATGTTAGAAAATCAGAAAGGCAGAAATATTTCCTTATGTTGATAATTATTTGCGTTATTCTTGTATTCTTATTATATTCTTTATGTTCTTTTATCTTCTTTTTATCAAGCAATTATCAAATCAAAACACGAAGATCAATGACACCAGATGTAGGCACTCAGCTATGGATAAAACACCTCTCTAGGTGAAAACCCAGTCAAACTCTTCCACTAACCAAATTGAGATAGACCAAGACCTTAGACTTGACCAAAATACCTTCATCCTCCACCAAGTCATCCTTCCAAGATGATTCAACAACCTGCAGTGGTCTCTTCTTGTCTAGCAGTTACAACCCAACAACAACCCAAAATTTCAGCCCCCAGCAACTCTGGAATTTCGGCCTTTCCAACAACCTAACAACTTTGCACATGTGAGATAAAGAGAGGAAATTCGACTTCTTATGCTTGACATTAAAATAAATTTCTTTCTTGATAGATGAAGCCCAAGAAGGGTCTTTTACATATTGACAAAGACAAGGACTCTTGACATGAACCCTAGAAGTCTACAATGGAGTTTTTGACCTAAGAACCATTGACCCAAGCATGAAACCTATGCTTTAATAAGTCAATTTCTTGAGCAATAAAATGTCTTTTTCTTTCTTTTGACAAATACATTACATCATGACTCAAGTACAACTATGAAGATCGATACTAGTTATGTTTTTCAACAAAAAGAACTTAAAAAATTGTGCCAAAATCCTTTAAAAATGTGCCAAAACGCCTTCCATAGATAGCCTCCCCAATCCAGCCTCTCCTCACTTTCGGTTCATGAGATGTAAATCCCCAAAAAACTTCTTTTCTTTGATTGTTTCAACAGATTTGAAATTTCCTCGAGTGAATTGCTAAAATGCCTCCTCATGCCTATATATAGTGCATTCGGGGTCTAGACTGGACCGACTTGTCCTCTTGCTGGGCTGGCTTTTGCAATTGGAAAAATGTATAGTGAATATTCAAAAAATTGTTTCTCCTCAACCATGAAGAGTTAGAGGGAGTTCCATATACCATTGGAAAAGTCTTGGAATAAGCTTTCCAACCATGTATGTTATACTTCCATTTGAGCTAGGTAAATGGAATAGAAATGCATCCAAAGATAGGGTATTCATATGGAGCATCGAAAATCCAAAAATTATTTCTCTTCAACCACGAGGAGTTGTGTGAAAATCCCTAATACTCAAGGAATCCCTACTGCAACAAATCTGAATCTACTTCACCTACTTGATTTTAATTACATTCATCAAGTTATTCTTCTGAATACTGAAGCAAATTACTTCTACAACCTACACTACTTTAAATATTTGATTTCATGAAACATAAAATTGAGCAAAGAACAAGATACATAGGACACAGTGATTTGGACAAAATAGTCCCCGAAAAAACCCAATGATGGAAAACTGGTGCAGTAGCTTTGAGGGTTTTCTATTATTAAGCAATAATTCTAAATACAATGCTGGATGCCCTCCCGACAATCCAGTGACAGAAAAATACAATGGTGAAAAATCTGAGTGAGTTTTACCTCACTTCACCCGACAGATTCTGGCTGATCTGACAAGACTGGTTAACCTCAGCTACTTCTACGCTGGCCCTGCATAGGCCCTGCTTTAGCCTCTCAAGCTCTGTGTCAGCCCTGCGGTGTCACTTCTACCCACTGCATCAGCTTTCCCGACTGTTCTGGCAGTTCCTCGATAGATCGGGCTTTTTGCGTGGAAGGCAACATTCTCCTCTATGTTGGCCCTTCTGGCTCTACGTAAGCATGTGTGGGTCCAGATTGGCCCAATGTCAATCCTCCTGGTTGTTGCGCTGCCTCCACAAGCTTCTCTCCGCCTCTCTGACAGTATCCCCGAACTATCCTTGCCCCTCTGCTGCAAGATCTCCCCAATCGATTTTCCTCCCGAGAACTTCTCACCCCAAAAAATTGATTTCCTCAATCCCTGTGTGTGTTTCTAAATGAACCCCAACCCTCATTGTTATACTTTTCCTGTTGAGATTTCAACGACCAAGATTAAGTCTCTAATCAATGGCTAAGATTAAAACATGACTTGATTCGCCTTCTAGATCATTCTCACCCATATTTTGATTAATACCCATTAATATTTTAATTTTCTTAGGTTTAGACTTAGGAACCCCATTAAAAATATTAATTATTTTAATAAAATACAATCTGGGTGGAATTTCACCGAACGGTTTCTGGATTCTTTAGAACTCATGTGCTTTAGCCTCTCAACCAATTTTCAAAGCTAGAGCACATCCGATGCTACCAAAAACTAACAAGCTGGAGGGAGTGCCATATATCATTGGAAATGTCTTGATGAAGGCTACGTGGTGACATAGTCATTCCTGGAATTTGCTTTGGCTTTGGCTTTGGCCACCTTTTCCTTGATTTTCTTTTGACTTTAGGGCTTCTTGAACTATTATCACATGCTTTGATCATCCCAAAGCTAGGGCTTCATCCCTAAGATTAGGGCTTTGACATCAGTGACAACATTAATCAACAATGACCCATTCACCCTTTGACATCAATGACAACTTTCATCCAACACTTAATCGTCTGTAGCTGCACTACAAATTTTATCAGAGCTCTAAACTTGTGACTGAAATGAGGTAGGAGGCAAAAACTGGGTTTTAATGGGTCATGGGCTGCTTTTTTGCTGGACAAGTGTCAAAATTTTAGGACATACTTAAGGCACATGTTTGGTATGTCTCCTGTGAACAAGACACGTGCCCGACACATGTCATGCTCGTGTCATGTCAGACATGTTTAATACATTACAAGGGGGAGGATGTGGGGAGGATGTGTCAAGTAACTTAGGCTAACACAATGGACTTGAACAATTCATTCTAAGATAATTTTCTTTTAGATCAAATTTTGATTCTTTTTACCAGGGACAAATATAATTTCTGACTTTATGTCACTTTAAGTTTCACTTTAAGATGTCTGAAATGCACTGCTTATTATTTCAAGGGGCATCTACTTTACTCATATTGCTTGTGTGCTTATGCTCTTTCAAAAGTGATTCCTCTGTGATAAGTTTCATACTTCTATTCACCTGTTACCGCAAATATGATGTTATTTTTCCTCTTTTTATTCAACATTTTCTTTTGTTCTTTTCGAAATAATGGAAAATGAAGGAAGTAGAGAACTTTATTAATTATTTGATTGTTTTTATAGCTGTTTTCAACTTTCCAATTAAATATTAGGGTGTTGTTTCACTTATCAAGATTTCATAGTTGTGAATCAACTTCATTTGCTGTTTTGCAGGGACGTTTAGAAAATTCAAGGAAAGATTGATTTCTCAAGACCCTTCTATTGCTCAACCAAAGGTATGTTAGTGCCAAATCTATTATAGTAAGAATGGCAGTGGTGTTGTTTTACTTTAAAAGAGAGAACACATATATATGTAATGTGCTATGATACATTTTTGTCTTTTGATGAAGGGAAAATACTGAGAAGGAAGTTACATGTAAAATATTTTTGGATTGTTTTTTATAGTTGCCTAGCATTCTTGTTGTCTATGTTGCCAATGATTTAATAGAGTAGAGTTTGTTGTTTTATGTTGGTTTTCCACTTCTTGAAAAAGATAAAATTCAATGTTCCGCCAAGTCTCCGGGACAGGGAGACGCGGGTGTGGGGAGACGCACAAGGGGGACGTGTGGGAGTACCCTCAAATTTTAGGGAAATTTAGGGGGGATGGGGGGACGTCAGGGTATATAATTTTTTTCCTTTTTAATA
>APFE030651139.1:24345-72388 GCA_000404065.3 Pinus taeda
TAATTCGACGGATGAGATTAAGAGATGTCTTGATCCTCATCGACGGTCGAGATCGTTTTGTCATGGATCACTCAAACTAGCCATTGGGATTGTTTCCTTTAAATAGGGTGCTAGGGGTCATTTGAGATCATGAGATATTGGATCCGAGTTTTAGTTGAAGAAGCTCTTTTGTAAATATTTTTTGGTGCTAATAAAGAAGACTTTGGGGTCAAAATCTTGCTGGTGTTACTCTCTTCAAGTGCTGTGAGCTATTTTGTTTTCTGCATATTTTAATTTTCAGCCATTAATAGTAGCTTAATGAAGAGTATTGTTGAGCATAGGTATCTTGTTCACATGCTAGGGTTTGAATGGTGTTAGGGTTTCTGAAGTAATAGTAGGTATCTCTTTTGCATTTGGAGATCTAGTACGATTTTTTCTCTCTTTATTGATGGTTAAAGTGAGCTGTGCAAGAAAATCTTGTTAAGGAAGATCGGTGGGTGTTAGGGGAAGTTCTCGGCTGAACCAGCCAACTCCCGCAAGCACTTTTTGCAGAGCCCAGCTGGTTTTGATCCTGGGTTAAATCATTTAGTTTGTTTTATTATTTGCATGAGAGATTTCTAAAGCATTTCGTTAGCAATCTGAAGTTTTCCTAAAATATTTTAGATGATAACTGACAAATCTGGCTTTGTAGAGTCATAATTTTGAAGTTTCTGATAGTTTTGCAGGGTTTCATTTTGAATTTTTGTATATATTTCTCCGGGTTTTGTCTACCATTTGCAGGTTGCAGATCTGTGAAAATTTCTTGTAGAAAATTAAATTTTGCAGGGTCCTTATTTTGCTGTACAAGGGTTTCGAAATATCGGTCATATTCATATCTGAGGTTTTCAGGAAAAGAATTTTGTTTTGAAATGGTTTTCTCTGCCATCAATGCACGTTTCAAGTTTCTGCTGTAGCTGCTTTCATCATTTCCAGTCATTCGGCAGCCATCATCGCATCACTCTCATCCTTCCCCTCTGCCTCCTCGCTGTCATCCTTGCAGTCTTTCGCTGCCTCAGCCTTCCCTATCAGCGTAATAAGCCTCATATTTCTGTTTGTCAGCAAGCCTTTCACGCAGACATCAGCTCTATCTCCCCAACGCCTGCCTACCTGCACGAAGAAAGTAAAAGCGTCGAGTTTCTCTGCCCGTCCAGCACGTCGACTTCCGACTTGCATTTCAAAATTTCATCGTTGCTGTCTGGCTCTGCTATCACCGCCGTCCATACCCGCGCAAGCTTGTAAAACGCATCCAAAACTACTTTCAAAATCTGAGCTCCTCATTCTCGCTTTTCCCATCGATTATCTGCACACAAAAAACAGTTAGTAAAATAAAAAATGCAATACGAGGGCTGGGTATTTCATTATTGGGCATGAGGTAATGCATTGAAAGAGCATTTAGCTGTGGAATGATATGTCGCCAGCCTTCCAAAACTGCATGCGAACCTACACAAAAAAAACAACCACGTTCGATTTTTTTTTCCTGTGCATCGTTACGCTGTCCAGCTGCAATCTTGCGGGGCATCACTCCTCTGCCGTCGCAACTGCAGGTTCCTAACGCTTCACGCGAGCATCAACTCAGTCGTATCCCTGCACTTTCTGCCGTCTACAACAGCAAAACGAATGCTCGACCTCAAGTCTTCCTCCTGCGTATGATAAATGCGTTATACATAGAGGTGGATTCAGGTGCGTAGTGTTAGCGCAGGTAAATCGTTTCCATTTTTTCTTTTAAAAAGGGTCACGTATTCATGTTTTTTTTTAGATGAGTTTTAATACATGCGTTATTTTTTAGGGTCTAGTTTCATATGTGTATATACGCGTTAGGGTTTAGTCTTTTAATTTTAGACTTGTTGTTTTTTTTTTAGACTTTAACTTTAGATTTGTAGTGGTTGTTAGTTCAATTTAATTTTATTAATTTTTAAGTTTTAGTTTGTAAATTTAATTTTTTTTTAAGTTGGTTTTATTTAAAATAAAAAAAAAAAAATCATAAAAAAGACTTTAGGGTTTTAGTTTTAGATTTTTAGATTTAGATTTTGATTTTTATAGTTTCTTTTTCTTAGATTTAAATTAGATTTTTTTTAGACTTTAATTTTTTTTTTTTAAGTTTAAAAATTAAAATCATAAAAAATTTAAAAATTTTAAAAAAGAAAATCATAAAAATAAAAAAAATAAAAAATCATAAAATTTTTCCTTTTTTATGTAGAGAATAGATTAAAATTTTTCATTTAGCTTTAATTTTTAAAACTTTGTCGGAAAAGCATAAAAAAATACATCGTGGAAATTTTTTGCCAGTTGAAGCCTTAGCCTGGAAATTTTAGCGCGTTCTATTTTTCTTGCTGAGGCTAAAATTTTGGGATTAATGTTTATCTGGCATGCTTGAATATAATATCTGGTTAATGTGCAAGTTTACATGGTTGTATCTTCCGAAGTTTATTTCTTAAATTGCCAGATCATTGTTAAAAACATCGTGAGTTTACTGGATATCTTGCATTGTTATGATTACTGTGTAGGGTTAACATTTCTGCAGCATACAGTAAATAATCATTTAAACGTCAAACCCATAAGGCACTGGTCCATTAAATTAATCAAATCCATTTAGTGCTTTTCTCTTTCGTGTCTCCCAAACCAACTGGTTCGCAGTTGGTCATCCTTTTCCTTTCAGGGTCTACCCCCCTTAGCCGTGGGAGATAGGCTTAAACGAAGAGACCGGGGATCAGAGTGACAGCCCCCGGTCTGAGCGTTGTCGTGACAATCTGTGCGACAACAGTATGGAGACAATACTTTTGAAGGGATGAAGGAATGCAATGGGCCAGGTTGAAGGCTCATTATGAGACATATAGCTAGATGATGGAACAAGAAGCATAGAAATGCATATTGAAAGTAACTCTTGGATAAGATTCATATGTGCAGAATCTTATAACATGCTTAGTTTGATTATGTGATGTTGAAAAGGAGAATTTGACTTACTCAGGGATAAATAAAGAATTAAGACTTTCTCTAGAATATGTAAAATAATGGTTAGCATCTAGTATAATCTCTGGAAGAAAGTTCTAACTTGGTAATCAAGTTCAATCCTTGGGCACTCTGATGCATGAAAGAAGATTCATATGTAGATGGACCATGAGGGTGTTGATCAGACGAGAAGGTCTTCATGATGAGGTAAGTCTAACTTTAATTATTGTTGGTTATTTGGTTAACATATTTCTTTGCTACCTGGAATAGTACCGCAGGAAGATATGAAAAATGTTGAGGTAAGCTCAACATATGATGCCTGGTGTTGTCCCTTGAAGTGTACACCTGCAATGCAACACTCAGAACAAGGGTTGTCTCTCTAAATCCGTATTCATTCTGTTTAGACTCCCTACTAGCTAAGTCAAGGGGGGTAGTCCCTAAAGGTGATAATGAGGGGAAAACTTGTTGGAACAACAAGTTTTAAGGGCAAGACAAATTGTTATTAGAGTCACTTGATTGTTAATTAGAGCAAGTATGAGAAATTATGAGCAATGTATATTAAGATAAGCGCAATTAAGATCAATGAGGCAGATACAAGAAAATGTAATGAACCAGTGCCTTAATCAATGCTCAAATGTAAAAGAAAAATACTTGCACAGAAATAGGTACTCAAGTTACAGTAACAACAATGCTGCAAAAAGTGTTAGAAATGGCATAGTATCAAATATGAGCAGATAAAAAAAATAACTTGCACAACATAAATGACTTGTACTTTCCTGAAAATGCTCAAGATAAGAATGGCAACATAAATAAACAATGTGCAATATAAGCAAAGATGAGCACAAGAACAATAATACAATATGCAAGGAAAATATAATGCTCACAATGATAGTTATGCCACAAGAGATGAGAACGATGAAATGCAAAACTAAACTAGGTGGGGTGCAAAATCTTGGTTGATTTTAAATTACATGCCCAATTAGGTGAATCCATCCTCCTAGCTGTTTTGAGGCTAGTCTCTAGAGTAAGTTGTGGAGAGAAACCAAGTGGAAGCAAACTATGTCTTGATTAATGATCCCTCCCCTTGAGTTCTAACCACCCGATGCCTCCGGCGCTGCAGAGACTGTGGCTTCGATGACTGCAAGGTCATTGTGTTAAGCACTAAAGAGGGTCTATCATTCGCAAGCCAAAAGAGAAAATTTGTCCTAACTTTCTTTCAACCAAGCTTAGACTTAGAGGTAAATTTTAGGATGCAAATGAAATGCAAGATACAATTAGGGTGCTTCAGTGATATTACACTTTGGATGATATGCTCAATATCAAAATCACTTATAACCAAGATTATTTATTAGCACTTAGAGCACGAAATTATAAGCTTTCAAAAGAAAAGTTAAGCACCAAAAAATTCCCTCAATGAAAAGATGACAATGAAATGACGAGTCAGATGTTAGAAACAATACTCAAAATGCCTTTTACATATAGAGTGCTTAAGATTATCCTTTACTCATCTAGCCAGTTGAGAGAAGCAAAGATACTTTAGCAAAACAACACTATTTAGATGGAAAATGAGATTGCTAATCAGTGATTTTAAAGGACTACTAAAAATATTTAATTAGACCAAGTAGCAATGCAACAAAATGCAAGTTAGGATGCAACTTTGGATGCAATGCAATTATATTTTAATGTGCAATGCAAGAAGAGCAGATTAATAACTAAATTTAGGTAGATGAGTTAGTGTGTGAGTTCTCCCTTTTTGAATAAGGAGATGAGGATGCCAAGGGAAACAAGTCCCAAGCTCCCTAGAAAAAAATATGATCCTTTATTAATGAGGCTTGCATAGATGGAAGAAACCTTTTAGGCAATAGAGAAGGGCTCTTCTTTCAAGGAGGTTCCAAGAAAAATGAGTTTTGCAATACAATGGATCCCCTTAAAAAAATTTAATGGAGCCAACTGATATGAATCCTATATTCCTTCGAAGATCAGATTTCAAGCGCCTTCAGCTTTCTAATAAATGATGACAGTGAGAGAATTCTCAGCCTAGGGAACAAAATCTTCAAATTTCTTCAATGCAATGGCTCTCAAATGTAATGAAACTTGGTTTCCAAGAAGGCTTGATACCTCTATGACAAGTTCTACCTGAAAAATAGAGGATTAATCTTCAAACAAAGCTGCACCAGATTATGAGAAATATCTATTCCCTTAAATAATAATTGCAATGATAAAAGACCCCTAGAAATTGAATTTCATGCTCTAGAAAGTGTGAAAATTTCTGCAATAGGAAGGGTTAGTTACAGCAATGAAATTTCAGATCAGCTCAGCAACCAAAAGAAAGATGCTAATGCTACAGAGAGCTGATCTTAAAGTATTTTCAGCCTTCAAGGATGGAAACCACCAATCACCTAGGCCAACTTAGATTAGTTACAAGAATCCACTGCCAAACAAAAAGAAAAACGTTTGGAAAGTTTATTGGAATTTTTGCAAATTACATATGGTTACTTTCAAATAATTTTTAAAATCTTATTATCGGATTTATTGTGAAAACTCTCCACAGAATGGTGCTTCAGATCACAGAGGTTTTATCAGTCCCTTAGGCTCACTGCAGGTCCCTTTAGAGACTGCTATCTCAAGACAGAACCTTTAGTGCAGAATTCTAGCCACAGAACGGTGAAGAAAACTTTCAAAACAAATGAGAATTCCTCCTGCAAACAACAGTGTGTCAGCCCTGAAAACAAATGGAGAATGGGCAAACTTTAAATGTCTTTGCGGCTAGGCTAGATAAGGCTCCTAGGCCTGGCGGCTAGCCCTGGAAGCAATCCTTAAACAGATCAGCTCTGAAATAGCTAATAGCTAAGCCAGAACAGGTAACGAGCCCCTGCAAGCGATGGATACAAGCCTGCAATATACCACAGATCAGCTTTAAATTAGAAGCAACAAATTTCAGACCTTAAACAATGATAAAAAGCTTTTAAAATAAGCCCCAACCCCCAAACAAGTGATAAAAATTCTTAGGAAATTTGGGTGTGCCAAACAATAAGGGTGAGTCTGCAATGAATTTCAGTGACAAGATCCCCTGCAGAAAACAAATTCAGGCCTGCCAGACATGTGTTAGTCTACAGATCACATGCAATAAGAGTAAGACCCTTATGGGTCTGCGGCTAAGGGCATAAAGCCTAATTAGGCCTGTGGCCAAGCCCGGAATGGTCCTACAATGCTAGCGGCCAGCCAAATAAGCCCTGAAGTTAGACCCTGGGATAACATTTTGATATACCAGCCTGCAAATCACCAGCATTAGATTTTGATTGAGGCACAAATTATTTGCAGAATGTTAGACCTGGAACCCTTAGGGCTTCTAGAAATAAACTCCTTAAAGAAAAATGTGCTCACAGTTTCTAAAAAATTTCGACTTAGATAGATTCCCTAATTTCTCGGCCTACGAGGAAGGTCTCAAAAACCTTCCAAAAATTAAATTCTGGGGTGAGATCAAGCCTTCAAACCCCTGCGGCTCTGTGGAATAATTTTGTTGTTGTTGTTGAAGAATTGAAACCACAAAATGTAGATTGAATATTCTTGAAAGGCCTAGATCCTTGCGGCCCTGAAGAAGGAAAATGAAATGCTAGATAACCCTTCCAATACTTAGATGCTGAAACCCACCTGCAAGCAAATCAAATTAGCCACAAAATTTCTATAAAATTTAAATAAACCTCCTCACAAAGTTTTTATGAGAGAAACCTTCTCGGCCTGCAAAGAGAATGATCCAAAAACCCATGAAAATTTCAACAAAAAATTGACCAGAAATACATAAGTTATAACAGATTTTGTCTTAAAAATTTTTGATCTGAAAGGGAAAATGGTCCCTCAAGATTTCGATGAAAAATTTAAGCCACCCTAAGAAATTTGATTGTCCTTTTTGTAAGGCCTAGAGAAAGCCTTGCGGCCTTGAAAAGAGAAAGGCCAAGGGCTGGACGACTTAAAAAAAAACAATTTAATATGGCACTGAAAACCCTAGCCGCAAGGTTATGGCTAAAAATTTAATTATTTTGGAAAATAAGGATTTAAAGCCCTCGTCTCTTTTTGTTGGATCTGCAAAAAATAAGAAAAGAAAAGACCCAAATATATTCAATAAAAATATAGCTAGAAAGGGTTAGAGGAATTACTTACAATTATTTAAAAGTTTAAGAGAAATATTTAAAATATTTACAAATATAAAAAAATAAAATAAAATTGGAACATTTACAAATATAATCTTTACAAAGTTTAAAATAAAATATTTCAAATATTGTTATTTACAAAGTTTGACAATCTGATTAGCTCTTCAAATAGCAAATTTATCAATTATAGCACAAATGAAATAGGATTATCGAGGATTGCTAAAACTTTCCCTTTAGATTGATAGCTAAGAAAACCCCCTTTAATTAATCTTATGAGGAGCCTTTAGAAAAAACCCCACTATGGGTTCTCAGTTATTACGAGCTAGGTAACTGGGTGGTTCAAGTAAGAACTTCACGAGATGTCCAGCTTTAGTACTTAGTTGATTCAAACAAGAACGACCCTAAGTCCTCAATACGAAAATTCGAGAGATTTTGTTAGATTCAGAAGTGGTGAATCACAGAGTGAGAAGGAGCTTCTAGTGATTCAAATTTCAAACAAGAATTCTCTAAATCTAACTAATCAACAATGTTTTTGTAATATTCCTACGTAGGAAATACAATGATAAACAAAGCAAATAAGAACATGCACACACAAAAATTCAAACATATAAGTGAACATCTGGATTTCCACCAAAAATAACACCCAACGGAGCCATTTTATTATATAGAACAATAGTACAATGGAGGTTTGGTATGAGTGCACCTAGGCTTGCCAAAAAGGCAAGCTAGACAAGCCCCAGGTGGAAAAGTGAAATGCCCAGATGCTGGAATGTGTGGCTTTAGCTATGCCCTGCGCTGCCCTGGTGGAAGTTGGAACCTATGTCACAAGGTTCGTCGAACTTTAACTTTGAGGTTCGAATTTTGGCAAACTTTAAAAAAATGTTGAGGTTCGACGAACCTCATCGAATCTCATAGCCATTGACCAAGTCCATATATCAAAACTCATAACTTCATGTTACAACTCAAGCTTCTAATTCATCCTTGCAGTTTCCATGTCCATGATAGCATTTTTGATATTTAATGTTGATTTCTTAATATTTTATCCTATAATTCATTTTAAATTAATATATGTAGACGAACCTAATGGTGAACCTCGTCAAAAAATTCGAACTCAAACCGAACTTAATCATTGTCGAACCCGAACTCGAACCCGGACCATGTGACATTGGTTGGAACTACATTGCCTGCTGCAAACGATCTGTTGTTTGACCCAATTCCGGTGCTCAACAAATTTCGGGAAATTAACCCAATCTCCTCTCAAATAGCCCACCAAAACCCAGAAAGGGTTTGGCCTAATTCCGACCCCTGAAATTGACCCCAATTTCAGTGTGGCTGGGAATTTCGGCCCTACTAGAAAAATCACTGCTCCAGCCCTCCAAACAAAATTAAAAAGATAGGGGTTCACTCCTCTGGATATCTCCCAAAATTCCCATCTCAAATCAGCTCCAAGTGGTCACCTCCCTAGCACCCATGTGCACCCAAAAACTACTCCTACATAGGCCCACGCAGTCACCAAAGATGGTCATGTTGCTACAGCAAGGCTCCTTAGAGTTTGGCTGATCATTCCCCCAAAATCTCTAACAAATTATGATGCAAGGCTCCCCTGGAATCCACAAGAAGATTTATCCTCTTTGCTAGCCCCTCCAAAGAAAATCGTACTCCTCTCCTATGCCCAAGAAGCAACAAGGAAACCCATGAATTTCCTGAAGATAATGCTGAACAAGCTCACAAGGAAATCGACTTCCCTCCTAGGGCTGGCACTCAAAGTCCATCAAAGCAAGGGGTGAGAAATTCGTTGGCATTCAGTTGCAGTTGCAGCAACAATAAATGAGAGGGAGTTGCAGTGTTGGCAGCAGTACAACAGGGTCAGCAATAGCACAGATGTAACATATATCAGAGTTGCGCAGTGTTTGGTGGGTAGTATGGCCATACATCAACAACGTGACAAAAATGATACAACGACAGGGTGCTACTACAGGGGGTGCAGTACCACTAGAACACATTCCTCACTAAGAGGGAGTGTTAGTTTTTGTAGCATCATGTGTTCTAGCCACAAAATTTGGTGGAGAGGCTAGAATACATCTCCAAAATCCAGAAATCGATTCTAGAAATTTCGCCTAGAAATGATTTAATTAGATTATTAACTAGTTTTTAAATATTTCCTAAGTCTAAACTCATGGAATATGGTTAATTAATCAATATTAATTAAGTCAAGGCGTGAATGATCTAGAAACTCACATGAATCATGGCTGTTGGTACTCCAATAGAGGATTATAAGAGAAGGTCAATGTGGTGATGGATAAGATACTTGAGAGGTTCGATTTTTGAGCAGATCGATTTCCAGAGTAGCAACAATTAGTTGCCAGAGAGAGAGCTAGATATCGAAGCGGTGTGAGAGGGCAAGGACAGTGATTCGGAGGAAATATTTCCAGATCTGGAGAGGCAATAGCAAGAGGGCGGAGTTATCCTAGAGAGGTAGCGCAGAGACTCTGCGAAGTAGCTTCAACAAGGCAGATCAATTTGCTGGTGAGAAAAATTGTTCTCAGTTCTAGAAGCGGGGCAAAGGTTCCATAACGCCGGAGAGATGATTCCTCAGCAGATGGAGGTAGAACGACTTCATTAGAGGTAGTTTCGAGCCACATGTGTGGCAGATAATGTAGAGGCATCGTAGAAGAGGCTCACGCTGGGGTTTGGACGACTAATTTTCTAAAGGCACGTCGTGCCAGAGGTTGCCTGTGGTAGAAGGGAAATTCCCTTAAGTATTTTGCCCAGATTTTCTTGCTGTGAATTGCTAGTTTTAGGCATCCAGATTGTACTCAAATTTTGCACTGCTGCATAATATTAAAACCCTCATTTGATACACCGATTTTCCCAAGTTGGGTTTTTTTGGGGACTTTTGTCCAAAAATAACCGTGTTATTTTTATGTGTGTGTGCTAGTATTTCTTCCAGCATTTATTCTCCCGCAATTTTATTTGTGTAGATTGCAATGTGGTTTATTTAGTATTTGCTGTAGCAAACAACAAATAAATTGTTAAATTAAATTAACAATTAGGAGAATAATTTCTAGTTTCTGCAATAGGATTCCAGTTTGAATTTTCACATAAGGTCTTGTTGTTGAGGGCATGGTAATTAATACACATCCTCAACGTGCCATTCTTCTTCTTCACTAGGATAACTAATGAAGCGAAGGGGCTAGAACTGGGCTTGATGTGCCCCAAGGCTAACAACTGTTGAATGGCTCACTCAATCTCATCTCGGTAGGCCTTGGGATGTCTGTAAGGGGTTGTGATGACCGCCTACACCCCTGGCTCTAGCTCGATGGTTTGCTCAAATCCTCTGTTGGGTGGCCGTCTTGGTAGGATGTCCCCAAACACTGCTGGGTACTTGTCCAAGATAGCCTGAATATCCAGATGAGGTGGCTTGGGCTGACCTCCAACCTCATAAATCTTCAACTCCACTGCCCAATCGAAGTCCCCATGTCTCAAATCGGCCTCCATCCGATGCGCCAAGATTGTCTGTGGTGGGTATGAGTGCATGCCCCTGAAGACAACCAACTTCCCATTTGGCCCCACGAACTCTATCTCTAGCTTCTACCAATCAGTAGTCACTCGCCCTAGAGAGTAGAGCCACTGGTCACCCATCACCACATTGGTGTTTGGTACATCCACCACAAAGAAATGATCAATCATTGAGTAGTTCACCATGGTCACTGTCAAAGCGGGGACATATCAGGTACACTGCATGGTCTTATCCCCCGGTACAAGAACTGAAAACCCCTCAAACTCCTCTGAAATAATGCCCCACCTCTGAACCATCTATGCATCAATGAAGTTGTGGGTGTCCCCACTATCTACCCAAACTGAGACACCCTGCCCTTGCACTGTGCCTCAGATCCTCATGGTAAAAAATTCAGGAACCCCACACAATGAAGCAAGCACTCCCTCAACTGGGGCTAAAGGTGCTCTCCCAGGTGGTGGTGGTGGAGGTGGTCCCCTTGTTGCACGTGTCTCTCTGTCACCCCCATCTACCTCCAACTCCACATCATCCTCTTGGTCACTATCAGAGAAGACCTCAATGTAATGGGCCTTGCCAACCATGCATCTATGACCTTGTGCCCAAGGTTCCTAATGAGTGAAGCATAGTTTCCTTCGTCTAAGGACTCTCTTGGTCTCCTCATCCAATTGTCCACGCCTTGATTAGCTCTCGGGGGTGGAGCCCTGATGTCATGGTCCCTAGGAGGGAAAGGAACTCGTGTTGGGATCGATGTCTTGGTCTTTGGGATTACGTCCTGCAAATACTGGGTGCATGTCACACCCTCCAGTAGTGTGACTGGTTTGCAAGATCTCGCCAACCCGTGTAAAGGCTCAAGCAACACCTCAACAAAAGTGTAAACCCTCCTAGCCTCTGACAAGTCCGACACCGTCACAAATACCCTCAAAAACTTCGATAATTAGTGCTCAGGGCTATCAGTTCGTTTGAGTTGTGTGAGCTCTCTAAAGTGGGCTTCTGGGTCCTTATGGTCAAAATGCTCTAGCACCCTCTCTCTGAAGTCCTTGTAAGAAGTTACGCTTGCATGCCCAAGCGTTGTCAACCCATGAAACCACTGGTCGTGGGCTTCATCCTCCAAGTGTAAAGTAGCCATCTTGATTGCCTCTACCTCCATCATCCGACTGAGCTGGAAATATGTGTCTAGCTTCTCCACCCAAGCCCTAGCCATGCACTTGGAAGATCGATCAGATGTGGGGAGGTACATCCTTCCGATGGTGCGTTGTAGCTTTGTGCTCTGCATGTTGGAACCTCCTGTGCCCCTGCCCCTTTCCTTTTGCTTGAGCTAGCATAAATCTTTGAAGGAGAGTGCAACTCAAAAATCATCCCCCATAGACTACCACTCTCGGAAATAATCCCCCATGGGCATCTCATCCTGCCCACCTTGCTCGCCTGGTCCTGAGGGAAAAATCATGGGTAAAGTAGTCTTGGTTGGTCCGCTGCAAGCCTACGGGTAAGTCGTTGGGGAATGGTGGTCTTATTGGTGGGATGCCCTTGAAGCTTCCTCAAATAGGAAATCCTGATGCAAGCTCCTATTCCGATTCTACTGCTTGATTTCATCTAACATCTCCTTCTACCCTCTGGTCAAATAGTTTAGGGCCTTCAAGAGGTTCTCAAATGCTATCTCCTCTTTACTGTTTGGCTACCCCATAATCAGCTCCACCAAGGACTTCTCTGGAGTCTCAGTATCCAATGTAATCTCGAACTCTCTCTCCCTGCTCTAGTACCTTTGTCTCTGGTAGGTAATGTTTTGCGTATCCTCCAACGTCATAGGAAAATCCCCATGGCTAAGCGAAGATCCGAGCTTTGATACCACTGTAATATTCCTACTTAGGAAATACAGTGATAAACAAAGCAAATACGAACATGCACACTCAAAAATTCAAGCATATAATAGAACATTCGGATTTCCACCAAAAATACCACCCAATTGAGCCATTTTATTATATAGAACAATAGTACAATGGGGGTTTGGTATGAGTGTACCTGGGCTTGCCAAAAAGGCAAGCTAAACAAGCTCTAGGTGGAAAAGTGAAATGCCGAGATGCTAGAATGTGTGGCTTCAACTATGCCCTGCACTGCCCTGGTGGAACTTATTGTTTGCTGCAAAATATCTGTTGTTTGAGCCACTTCTGGCCCTTAGAAAATTTCGGGGAATTAACCCCAGACTCCTCTCAAATAACCCACGAAAACCCAGAAAGGGTTTGGCCGAAGTCCGACCCTCAAAATTAACCCCAATTTCGCCGTGCTCCTCAACTGGCTAGGAATTTGGGCCCTCTTGGAAAAATCACTGCTCCAACCCTCCAAACAATGCAAAAAGCAAGGGGTTCACTCCTTTGGATATCTCCCAAAGTCCCCAGTTCAAATCAGCTCCAAGTGGTCACCTCCCTAGCTCCCACATGCAGCCAGAAACTACTCCTGTGCAGGCTCACACAGTCACTAAAGATGGTCACCATGATACAATAAGGCACCTTAGAGTTTGGCTGATCTTTCCCTCAAAATCTCTGACAAATTATGATACAAGGCTCCCCTGAAATCCACAACAAGATTTTTGCTCTTTGCTAGCCCCTCCAAAGCAAATTGTACTACTCTCCTATGCCCAGGAAGCGGTAAGGAAACCCATGAATTGCCTGAAGATAATGTTGAACAAGCTCACAAGGAAATCGACTTCCCTTGTTGGGCTTGCACTTGAAGCCCACCGAAGCAAGAGGTGAGAAACTCACTTGAGAATCTTGGTTGCATACTTGGCTCAGTATCTCAAGTGTGCTAGGTGCAAGTAATTGTTAAAATGTTAAAAGCCCCAAACTGATGCGAGCCTCTTCTATTCATCCTTGGTTGCCTCTTCCTCATGTGGGTCCCATCATCGAACTCTTTTCGTCCCCAAGTGGCTCGAATTGCCTAAGTGGAGCGCATTTCCCTCTTGGTGCCACCCACATTTCACTAAGAGTTCAATTTGGCCTTTTTCCTTTGTGTGAGTGCCTTCCTTAACCAAAAATTGGAAGTGGGGTACTCCAACCCACTTCTCTTAAGTTGGACCAAAAATGTAAAAAATTGGGCAAAATTATATTCTCACTTAGCAATAGTTGCTAAGTGGGAATATCACCGTTTCTAACCTAGATACGAATGCAAACAAGTAGCTATAAATCCAAATGGATAAAGAATTTAATAAACATTGAAAACCATAGTAGAAATTATAAGCAAAATTCAGAACACATTACCACAATAAGCTGAGAAGAACACCATAATATAACCGCCGAAGATTTTTTGCTTTATTTTATAAATAGGAAAATTTACAGAGCTTTCAGAGTTACTACACCATCCAAAGATCATTTTAGAATGAGGAGCCTTAGGCTCAATTTATAGAAAAGTAGAGAGATTTAGATCCCCCTCCAAATGGAAAACAACTAGGTCCAAGAAGTTGGACAATTTTGACTTGACCCTGGAGAATAATGACTAGTTGTTGCTTGATCCATACCAAAATTGAATCCCGTCCCTTGATTTTTATGAAGAATTTCGAATTCCATAATAATTCCCTTTTTTCCTGGTCAAAAAAATATTATTTTGACCTTTTTCCTCAAAATTTTTTTTTTGACTTAATCGCCTTGGTCCATAAGTTCAATTTTTGTTAAAAATTTGATTTTTTTCCTTAATGGAGGACCTTGGAAATTTGACTTTTTTTGGACCTACGAATTTTCTTCAACTAACTGAACCCAAAAAAAATATTTTTTCTTGAAAAAATTAATTCTTTTCTGGTCCCAAAGAATTTCTTGTGATTTTTTCTGCCTTGGAATTGGGTTTTCATTTAATTCTTCCTTGGGAATGGCCACCTTTTCCAAAAAATCTTTTTTCAACTTGGAGAGAATTTTATTTTCTCTCAATTTTATTTTTCTGGCTAATTTTGTCATTTTTGGCGAGAAAACCAAAATTAAAAATAATTTGAGGGGTTTGACATAATTTCAACCCTCAAAAGGTGTCTAGACACTAGGTTGAGGTGTAGAGGTTCTAACTATGAGTACTTTACCCCATTCAACTTTTACAATCATTTGATTTTGCAATTACATCCAAATTATTAGTTGGAAATTTAATAATTGAAAATAGACACTTAGACTCAACCAAATTCTCCGAGACTCAAGACATGATCTAGTATGATGAAAATACATAGACTCTACACTAGGACTTACTTAAGACATCACTATCGAACCCTACCCTAGCTTTGGGGGTATATGTGAGAGAAAAACTTTGCCGATTATCCGTGTTTACAAACACACGTAATTCGGGGAGGTTAAAAAACTCCTTAGGATGAAACTCGTTAACAAAAATTCTTAAGCTTACCTAGGTGTTTTACATGGTTTTATAGACATACTAGAATCATTTTTACAATGGCCCATCAGGTTGCATAATTTGGAGTTAAGACATCGATAAACTAATGAATGATGATGATGAATTCTAGATATCGGATTGCTCGAACATGATGGAATTCCTTTTAAAAACTGTGTAATTCTATAGGGATGTTAACGCAGAGTGGTCAACACCCGACAATTGTGGAGTCAAGATGTATTCATCATGGGAAAGAAAGGTAGCAGTGCAAGAAGATAACTAGAACGTCAACAAGGGAGATCACTTTCATGCAGAAGCTATAATCAACTTGAAGTTTGGAAGGCTCAATATAATTCCTTCATCTATGATGAAAAGATGAAAGTGATCAACAAGAGAAATGATGTGGATCATGTCACAAGATTGAAGAGTAAAGATGGATCCATGATACCTTGAAAGGTGTTAAGCTAGATACACGAGATGGGAAGGAAAGAGGGAGCAATGTAGCTATGAAGGTCAAGCAGCTAGTGCTCTTTTTAAGACAAGCTATAAGGCTTGTGGTGTTGACTTCCTTGTTTGAAAGCAAGTCATGGATCTCCTCTAGTTTTGAGGAGTAAAGGAGTCTCCTTAAGTAGGAAGAAGGATCTATTATATGATCAAAAGGAAGAATAGGGATGTCCTCTTTGGTTGAGGAGTGATGATGTACATCACTTGTGCATTCTCTTCTTCATATATTATGCACTTGACCAGGACTAACAACCATAAGTCTAAGTGAAAGTCCATGAAGAGAGAATGGTTGAGGATTGGATAAACATTTGTGGTTTCCTTGAGGATGGACATTCCAAGAAAGGAAAGGAACCGACGCTCTTTGAGGATGGGATAGGTATCCAAGATAAGAGTGGTCGAAGAGGACCAATATTCTTTGAGGATTCAGGATTAAGAATCCAAGATAAGAATAGTTCTAAAAGGACATACCTGATGGGGTATGTGCCTTGTAGAGGTAGTGTAGTATCACACATAAAGCCGTCCTAGCATTATGCTCTCAAATGAAGTTGAGCTTGTCTAGTTGGGCCCCAAAAACAATGTTGGTCATAATGATGATGCTTATAGTTGGCTTATCAATCTAACTCTTCTTATGAGAACTCTTAAGTTTGAGAATGATGTTGTACTGGTTGTACAATTATGAATACATCCTATTACTGCTCAAACTAGCACGGGTCCTAGGAGGGGATCCTATAGAGCAACGACTAGGTCAAGGGAAACAATGGAGCAATAACCCACTGTCACTTCAGCTAAAGCTCCTTTTTCTTTACAGACTTTCACCGATGGGAGGAAACCTCGTATGAAGGGGAATTGCTGGATGAATGGAACAATGAGAGGGCAAGGAGTGATTCTTAAGGCCTATTCATAAGAGAGACTCAATTATATGGCTTTCTTGCTTGGGAAGCAAGGTGATATGCTTTTTAGGAAGGGCTAAGAGGATTCTCGAGGCTAGGGTTTGGGAATATATCTAGCAAAAATGATTCACAGGCCTCGAAATCCTTTTGGAGAATTGGTATTTCTGTGATCTTTGTGGAATTGGCGTCAATAGGTTGTGTGGGAGCACATGAGACCAAGCAGACCCAAAATTTGGTAAAGGGTATGGAGTTGATCACCCAATGAGGGGATTGACCTAATTAGGGAGAAGAGGATCAAAGGAAAATTTTTCTTTGAGGTTTGAATTAAATGATCCTAATGAGGACACTAGCCAAGGGAAAAATATGGCAAGAAATGGTCCTTGAGCTAGGGCTTGCTATATATCGAGATCCCATTGTCAGATTTGCTTCAAATTTGGAGGGCCTCTAGAGCAAACTGCAACGTAATTGTGGATTGAAAATTGAAGTGTTTGGATGGCTAGATTGTGAGATAATTGATGCCCTAGGTGACCTATGTAGGTTAGGCCTAGAAAAAGAGGGAGGTGAAAAGAACAAGCGTTTAAAATGAATACCAATGGAGGATTAGTGCCTTGTCCTTTGGGAGAGATGAAGTCAAGGAGAATTTATGGTTTGGAAAGATTCACCTAATCAAGGAGGCCTTCAACAATTTTGCATGGCTTTCAGAGCATGAAAATAGCTGTTGCAAGGACTTTGTACTTCGGTTTGCAATAAATGATGACTTATCGAGATGTATTTGACATAAATTATCTCTAGAAATGTTCACCCATTCATACATGGCTCATGACATGATGCAACTCCATAAAAAACAAAATTTCCCACAATTTCATATAGAGAAGCAGTGAATATCAGAGTTGTATAGCGAAAATCCCAGCAACATTCATGTGACAAAATTAAATGACAAGAATAAGCATTAAAAAAGTACTTACATGTATAAAAGAGTATATCCAATCATCAAATTATGTCAATAATGAAGCTCCAAGACAAGAGAGAGATATCCAAACATCAAAATTCATCCATAACATCCAAACTCGTCCTCTAAAAGGGATAGCGAAAATTTCACAAGAGAAAATAACCCAATCCAAGTGATGATGAGAGAATGAATCACCTCTCATCTATTTATACAATCTCTAAGGGATTCGAATGACCTAATTTGTACTAATAATGCCCCCTAAAATAAAGTAATGTGCATAATAATAATACTTTTGGTGACAAGCCCTCCAAATAGCTCAATAAAACAAGAATAAGCCTCTCAAGAGGGTCGAATGATTAATAAAGTGAGTTTTTGGGCCTTTGAGGAGGTCTAATGAAGTCCAAGGGGTGCCATAATGTAAAATTGGACTCCGAACATAATGGACAAGGGGTTGGCCCCTTGTTTTCCAAGCAAGAACCTGTGGTGCTCTCAGGTGGGTGTGGGGGCTCAAAAACATCCTCATGGGTCTCCAAGTGGATCGAAAATTCCTGTAGACCATCTGTAAGGGCTAGGATGATGACATAAGCCCTCCCTTTGCAGCGAGAGATATTCTCCGGACCTTGGAACATCTTGCTAAGTGTATGGTGCATGTGTGGAGTTGACTGGGCATGGTGAACTAGGTGCATCATCCTCGTCCAAAAGGTGGAACACGAGCAATCGACGAGTGGTGTTGTGGGATCCATGAAGTACTCTTTGCTATGGTGGAGGCCTATGGCTCTCAATGCTCACCCTATAAGTGCCATTGTGGCTCTCTGGAGGGTTAGGAGCTCGTATAGGGAGACAAAACCCCAAATGAAGACCCACCCGCAATCTTGCATAAGATCCAATGCGTCCCCTTACCCTCCAATACAACATTTCGTCAGAATAATCAAGTAATAAAGTTTACAAGTCATGGAACCAATGGGGCACTTCATGGTGGCATGCCCTTCCATAGTGGGCTTTAGTATGTGCAAGTGTCTCCAAGCTCAATAGGTGGTTAACCAAGGACCCTATTAGGTGGTTTCAACCTCTAAAGGGGTGAAATGTCCATGGTATATCCCTCAAATGGTAGGTGGAAATGAGATAATAATGGAGCGGAGTGGGGATCAGGGGAAACCATCTAGAACACATGTCATGGTACATGGGTCCCTATAATAAGGGAAGCCTAGACTTGGGTATATGAGTGTAAGAGGGAGAAAATTGTGGTACATGAGTTACCCCGACCTTTGTTTTTCCACCCTTCTTCATATGCTTTTGCCTTTGATTGATTTTTCTTTACAACTACTCGGGGCTCCAGGGGATGAGACAATGATGTGTAATATGTAGCAGTGGATACCCCCTTAAGGTGGCGTCGTTCATCTCCCACTAGGGGTTGGGACAGCCATGGGTTCCTTAATGATGGAGGGGGTTCATTCAGGGCCCATAGGAACTATTGTTGTCCGGATTGTACATATTCCGTGACAACCACTCAGGGCGTGGGCCGTCGCTTTGATCCCCGACCACTCCGTTCTAGCTATCTCCTAATAATAGACCATGAGGGGTAGTTGCTATGGAATGAGGTGAAGGGAAGCAAGTTGGGAACCAACTTGTTTGGGAGACACAGATGAGTGGCCTAGTTATTTGGTTACATTTAGCAAGATTAATGATTAGATTAGATTTTAATTATGAGACCAATGCCTTAATGGAGTCACAATTTTTGCTTATGGTAAATTGAAACCAAGTGATCAGATGGACACTCACTGCTTGAATGATTGAATAACCTATATGATGTGCAAGTTCTAGGACATATGTGTGATGTAGTGATCTTGGTTAATTTTAATTATATGCCCAATTTAAGTGTGGCCTTCCCTTAACTATTTTGAAGCTGGGCTCCAAGGTAGGTTGTGGGAAGGAGACAAGCTAGGGCCTGATTAACGATACCCTCTGTTGTGCTCCTATCACCCATTGCCTCTGGCGCTGTAGAGAATGTGGCTCTGACAATTGCAAGGTCACCATGTCAACCACAGTTGCCACGCCCTTCAAGCTAGGTGAGAAGGTTTGCCTTAGATCTCTATCAACCTAGCTTATGCTAGGAGGTAAGTTTTAATGCAAGGTAGATCTAGGATGCTTATGCAACGATGATGAGTGAAATTATCTTGAGTTAAGATTGTTTAAGATACTTAAGTATTTAGTGTGAATTGTCTTAAAACAAGAGTACTTAACAATATTGAGATAACGATCTTAACAAGATAAATGCCGAAAGATACAAGTTAACCACAAAACGATGAGATGCCAATTTTCAACAATATTCAATACTTAAGATGAGCCAAATATCGCCATTGAAATAACCAATGGAAACTTGGATGCCTAAACCAAGATTAGAAATGATCTTATCACTTCAATGACAATTATTTAGAGGAATTCAATCACATCAACAAGATACCGATATGGTCAAGAGACTTATCATGAAGACAATTTATGATTCAAGTGCTTTTAGGTGAGTGAGCTTATTAAATGTGAAGTATAAGTTCTTATAAACTCACAAGAACAACACCATGTTAGCCACTTTCACTATATAAATGCTAGGAACAAGTAACAACAAGATATAGAGGTATGAAGACACACTTATGCACTTTATGTTCCAATGACATTTTGATGGGTAACAAGTGACTGTTATGACAACAACAAACAAATTATAACAATAATAAACAAGTTATAACAACAGTAATTAAATATCAATTTAACAATGCTTATGTTTGCCCAATGTTACAAAAATTAATCCAGCCACAAAATAACTTGACAATCTTGAAAAATCAGATGTACAAGCCCCTTTAAGATGTATTTTCAGAGATATTTCAGATCTGATATATTTATTTCAGCAGTTAATAAATGACAGACAAGCAAGCTAGCAATGCTAAAAACAATGCCCAAAATGCCAAAAAATAGTAAAAAAATTTCCAAACTTGAAAAAATCAATTTTTAGAGCTTTTAAAGGGTATGATTAAGAAAATTTTAGATCTGATCTATTTATTTTAGCAGTGATTAACTAACAGATCAACAAGCTAATGAAGCTACAATCAATGCCTACAACCAAAAGATAGGAAAATTTCACTATAATTGAAAATTTTGAGTTTTTGACCATTTTTAAGTGTATGCTTTAGAAATTTCAGATCTGAAATTTTCAGTTATGCAGTGAATTCTAGCAAGCATAAAAATTGATCTAGGTTATGTCTAGGGTGCCCAAGTGGCCAAAATTTAGGAAAATCAATATTTTGGAATTTTAAACAATTTTGACCATTTAACATGTGATTTTAGGGCCTAATTATTACTGATCTAACTGCAGAGGTAAAAGTAGGGTTTAAAGGTCAAACCCTAGGCCCAAGGCCTTGTAGATTCACTTGCCCAAGTGACCCAAATTTTTTTGATGAAGAAGCCACTTGAAAGTCAAACTTTTGGAGCTCAAAAATCCGCAAAACCACAAAGGAATTAGTCCCAAAACTTCAGATTAGGGTTTACGGCAAACTAGGGCAGAAAATGGCCAAAGAAGTGCTAATGCTAGGCCAAGGAAGGCCAACATTGAGGGCTAAGGGGGCTAGGATGATAGATCGGAGGCTGAAAAGGTAAGAGGAGGCCGGAAAGAGGCAACATTAGAGGAAGAGGCCTAAAGGCTTGACGCTGGGGTTTAAGGGCCTAAGAGGCCATGACAAGCCCTTTACGGATGCCGTCTAGGCTTCCAGAGGGAGGTCGAGGCCCCAAAAGGCCACGAATAGCCTTGAAAAGGGCTTAAACCCTCTGTGTAGGGGGGTGGAGAGGAGGTCGAGGCCTCTAAGGATCACAACCTGCCCTAAAAGGCCTAGTCCTGAGAGGCCTTAAACCGAAAACCCTTGTCTCGATTTTTTTTCTTTCCAGATCTGAATTTTGCTGTAAATTCTTCAATGAATAGCCCCGCAAAATTTTTCAAGAGACTAGATCCTACCCTCAAGGGTCGAGAGCACTTCTTCAACTTGATTCCTTGATGCAACCTGCAAAAATGGAAAATACAACACCCAAACCCCAAATAGATACAAATACTTAAAACCCCAAAACCCAAGTTAGAAAAAATAATTTACAAATTATATTTACAAAATTATTTACAACATCTAAAAATATACAAGAGTTTTGAAAAATTTTAAATTTTGAGAAAAATATTTTTATGGCGTTTTTTCCTTTGAAGAATGACTAAAAATACTTTAGAAACCCCAATCTATACTATAGTTTTAGAAAAGATTTAATCCACCATATAAATATTTGGAATCGAAGCAACAATGATTCTTGCCCAGGTTTGTGAACTTGGAGGCCAAGGACTGAAGTACCTGCAAGCACTATGCATTTTTCTTAAAAATAATCTGTTAGATCACATGGGGAATCAAACCACCTAAGATTAGCCCAAAACTATCAATAGTATGATTTTATCTCTCCATCTAATGAAAAAATAGTTCTTATCAATATTCAACACAACATAAAAATGCTCGTAGTTAGCACCTAACACAAATCAGTAAGAAAGAATACATTGAATTGCACCCCAAAGTCTTTATTATGATAGAAAAAATAGTTCCCAGCAGAACAATAGTTACAAAGATGCTTCAACAGTAATTTTGTAGCCAGAAATCAAGATGCTAGAGACTCAAATGACTCTAATTTATAGACTTATCCTCCAAGTGGAAAAATAACGATTAGCTTCTTTGATCCTTGTCAAAATAATCTTGGCCGTTTATAAACACTTCAAGATGTTTTTATCTTGGCCTTTGATTTTTTATTTTTGAGGAATTTTCGAATTTATTATTTAATTCCATTTTATTACCTTAAAATTAATTATTTAGAGTTGATTTCCTCGAAACTTTGACTTTGAATTAACCACCAAGGTCTAAGGGTCCAAATTTTATTGAAATATACAATATACCCTTGGTGGAGGACCTTTAAAAATTGATTCTTTCAGGACCAACGAATTTTTCCACTCGGAGAATTATTTTTCCTAAGGCAATTTAATTTTGACTCTAATTAATTAATTTTCTGGCTTAGGATTTAATTTTATTTTGCCAAAAAAATTAATTAATTTAGACATGAGGGGATTTAATTATTTTTCCACCTTCCAATACATAAGATTTTACATTTACAACTCTCAAAGAGGGAATACACATTTGACTTAGACCCTCAAGACACATAATCTATCTGCGACACAATATGATCTAGTAGACCAAGTGATTTGTAATAAAATAATTAAGCCAACTAGCTTAAATTATTTCCAAATCACATTTACATCAAACTCAACTAAAAACACTAGGACGCACGTAAGATTTTGAGAATAAATCTCACCCTAGATTTGGGGTTTAAGTTGAGGGGAAAAATCTCTTCTGATTAGTCGTGTCTAGAAACACAGGTAGTCAACGAGGTTAAAAAACTTCCTAGGATGAAATTAGTCATCAAAATTATTGACTTACCTAGGTTGTTACATATACTCGAGGTCTTACTAGGATCATTTACATTACATAACTTGTAGAATGGGATTACAATGACATGTAGACTGTTGATAGATGGCCCAATCTTGTTTAAAAAATTTGGCACTTCTGCTTGCTTGGAATTTTAACAAAATGTGTGCAATAGGAATCAAAGTGATGGCCATGGATAAGGGGTAGAGCTCATGTTTGGCTTTTTCCCACATGCTAAATTTGTATGTCCCGACCATCTTTTGCATTTTGTGGTACATTTCCTGTTGAGAGTGGCCAAATTATGCTTTTTCTTTTCTTTTTAACTGCATCAACCTTTGGGGCATCATTCTAGACCCGACCGAAGGTGTGGACAAGGGGAAGGGGAGGCTACCTTATGTGGACCCAATGGACATGTGGTCTCAAAAGTCCCACAAGAAATTCGTTCATGCAAGAAAAGGAAGTAATTTCTCCAAAAAATGATTTTTTAATAAGATGGTCCAAGTTGGTTAAGTTGAATGAGAAACGTTCGAGGAGAAAATTTGGAAAAATTATAGTTTGGTTTGGGATCAAATTTTGGGGTCAATCCAGCCTCATTTTCAAAAAAATCGAATCCCTTTGTCAAGATTAGTGCTGTCAATCAAGCGACGAGAATAATTGGATGTGGATCAAGCCGTCAACTAGTCATTTTCTTATAGGATCAAGTCAAACTTGTGCAATTCATTGGACCTGGGTATTTTCACTTGGAGACAGATCTAGATCTCTCATTTTTTCTATAAATTGAGTGCAAATCTCCTCATTGTAACACATTGTAATCGAGCTCCTGGCTAAGTGAAGCTTTGTTGGATTTGTAATATTTTCTGGAATTAAATAAATAATCCTTTGGGGTTAATTCATGGTGGTGTTCCTCTTGTATCTTCTATGGTAACATCTTTTTGAATTTTGTTCTTAATGCTCTACTGGTTTTAAATCTAAATTATTGTTATTTCATTAGCCAATTTGTGGATTTACAATTTGCATAGGTATCTTGCATTAGTCCTTGAGTTTAGAGAAGCATTTTGAATTAATCGATCTAGCAGGTATCTCTAGATCTTTTGTTTCGTTGTGTTATCTAACTCCTCGTGATCTAACAATTTTATCTTAAGTGTGTAGAGATCATTCTATTCAAATCTTGGGTGTTTGGGGACGTTTTTGGTTCAACCAACCAACCCCCAAGACATAGAAGTTGAAGAGCCTACTTTGGTTGTTATCAAAGACTTATCTACCAAAATTTTGCAGGGATTTCTAGGCCATTGTTTGTCAAAAAATTATTTATTTCATTTACTCTCTCTATATTGTGCTTTAATTGAATGATCGACAGAGTTTTTCCCTCCAACCTCACCCGAAAGCTAGGGTGGATTTTGTCGTCAAGATATTAAGTGAGTCCTAGTGTTTTTTATCGAGTCTTTGTAAAAATAATTTGGGAATAATCTTAGCTAATTGGCTAGATTATTTTATTATAAATTACTTGGTATTCTAGATTATATTTTGAGTCGCAGAATTAGATAGATATTTGAGGGTCTATTACGAATGGGTGTTCTCGCTTCATGTATTAAATAGTAAAATCTTCATGTAAAAAAATATTCAGTGCATGGTCCCTCATAATTAGACACCATGGCTAAATATTAGAGGGTTGAAAAAATAATTAATCCTCTCATAAGTCAATTATTTAAATTTTTTGGCAAAATTAAATTAAAATCCTAAGCCAAAACTTTAAATAATTCTGTGTCCTAGGTAAAATTAAATTCTCTAGTGGTGAAATTTATCGGTTTTAAAAAGGTTAATTTTTGGAGGTCCCCGGCCAAAGGAATATTGATGAAATCAAGAAATTTTGGACCCTTGGGCCTTGGTGATTAAGTCAAAGTCAAAATTTTGAGAAAATTAACTCAAAATAATTTATTTTGAGTTAATTAAAAATCAATTAAATGAAAAATTCGATTTTTCCTCAAAGGTTAAATAATTTGGACGGTGATGATTAAAGATTAATTAAATCTTTATGAACGGTCGAGATTAATTTGACAGGGATCAAGCCAACTAGCCATTGGAGATTTTACCTATAAATTAGAGGTTAGTGTCATTGTGTCTTTTCATTCGATCTTTTGATCGTGTACTAGCTCTTGAAGCTCTTGTAAACTTTTATGGAATAATACAATGCAAAGTCTTTGGGGTTTTACTTAATGGCAGTGTTCCTCTCTAGTATCTTATGGTAACGTGTGTTTAATTTTTTGCTGATCTTATTTATAAGATGTTGGTTAATAGCTCTTGTAGATCAATTTATTGCACATGTATCTTGCTTAAATTGTTAGGTTTTAAGATAACATTAAAATTTTTGTTCGATTGGCAGACATCTCCAATCTTTGAAGGTCTAATCGTTATTTTATACCTCTGTTAATTTGACGACTTATATTTTAAGTGTGCAAAGTCATCTTTATTCAGAGATTTTGGTCGTTTGGGGAAGTCCTCGATTGTAAGCATCTCCAATATTTGAAGATCTAATCGTTATTTTATACTTCTATTAATTTGACGACTTATATTTTAAGTGTGCAGAAGTCATCTTTATTTAGAGATCTTGTTCATTTGGGGAAGTTCTCGGTTGGACTAGCCGACTCTCGAAACTTGAGATCTAGAGAGCCTTCCAGATTAAAACTCTGAGATTATCTAATGAAATATATTTTGTAGGGATTTTCTGGGCTAGTACCTAGAATTTAAAAAATTATTTATTTTCAAAAAGTTGTGCTAAATAGCTAGATCCGGCTAGAAAAAGCCTTACATCTATAGATTTGGGAGCAAAGTTGGATTCATACTCCTCAAATTTGATAGATCTGTAAATTATTTATATAGATCTGTAAATTATTTGTATAGATCTGTTATTAACTTGTGTAGATCGACAATTTTGAATTTTAACCCTTGGGTTTTTGAGATTTTCTCTATTTTTGTACATATTGGGTATGAGTTTTTTTCTTTTCACTTGTGTAGGAATAGATCTAAGAAATCAGCCAAGGAAATCTTTAGATCTGAGCTATATCTAGACCGTGGAGGGCGAGATGGGCTCAAAGATTGTTTACATGAATAGATATGAGAAATCAACCAAGGAGATCTTCAAATCTGAGTTAGATTTAGAGCTTGGAGGCAAGATCTAGCCTCATACTTTTGTTTGTAGGGAAGAAACAATAAGACCTTTCATTAAAGGGGCATCAGATGTGAGTTTACTTAAGGAAAGTTTTGGCTTTTAAGATAGATCTAGGCCCTGGAGGGCAAGATCTAGTTTCCAAAATTTTTGTAGGACCGACCATTGAAGATTTTGCATCTGAAGCAAAATAATTTTTTCAGAAAAAGAGTTTCAAGTTTTAGGCCTTCTAAGCCTAGATTTACCTTCTCTTAGCCCAACGCTAGCCCTATTTGGCCTAGTGCTAGCCCTCATTGGCCCTAGATTCCCCTTGCTTCATTTTTGATCTGAAAATTTAAATTTTCTGACGCTGATCATTAGTGATTTTTTGCAGAAAAATTGGTAAAAATTTGTGTTTCAGGTATTGAATTTTTTTTGGCAACTTGGGCTAGTGATCTTCGAGGCCTATGGCCTAAGGGTTTGATCTCTAAACCGTCTTTTTCCTCATTGTTTGTTACAATAGTCATATACCTCTCTAATAGTAGTGAAAAACACATCTAAGTGGTTTGAAATTAACTGAAAAAATTGCTAAATACATTAATAAGTCACTTATGTTTGATGGGTATCAATAATTTGGCCTAGATCTACATTTTTGGGTGACTGCTATCTCCGAATAATTCTGTTTCTGAAGTCTGAAATATAACAGTGGCAAAATTTCATGTGGGTTAGCCTAAAATCAGTTTCTAAGTTGTCTAATACATTAATGAATTAATTTTTTGAGTTGGGCATCCATTATTAAGCTTATTTCATATTTTAATTGCTCACTGTAATAAGTATATCAGATCTGACATAATTATGGAAATCACATCATAACAGGCTATATTTTTTTGATAATTCATGTGGGCAAGTTTGGAAAATGTTTGGTAAACTTTTGGCATAAAGATTAGTATTGATAGCTTACTGTTTTCATTGGCATATTGCTGTTTTCATAACATTTGTTTTCTGTTGTCCTAAAGTTTTTCTTACTGCTGTTCTAAAAGACAATTTCTGAAAATTAAGTGCTCTAACATCATTGTGAAGGTGACTGTCACAAGTTTTTAGAGGACTGATATATTTGTTTGCAACAAGCATTTCTTTGCTGTCATAAATCTTTTTCTTTTTTAGGTGCTCTTATTGTCTCTGAAAACATAACTGCTGTCATAGATATCATCTCCAAAAATAAGTGCTTTTGTTTCATTTGTAAGGGCAACTGTTTGCATAGATTACATCAACAAATTTTAGTGGTTTTTTGGATTTTGGATTTCGAGTTCAAGTGTCTCTTGTCTTTTGATTTTCTACTTCAAAATCACATATATAAGCTTGCTGCCCTCAAGAACATTTAAGTTGGGAATAGTCGATATTTATCTTTCTAAAGCATTTCTTGTGCCTTGACTTGTGAATGGTAATTGCATTGAAATATAATTCTCTTTGAGCTAAATGGCATTGAAGGTGATTTACTCCATTTGCATAATATTGAGTAATTTGAAGATAATTGAATGGTTTGAATCTAATTGTCATTGGTCTTATCCTGGAAGAATCCTAATTGTCTAAAAGGAGCGTTGATAATCTTATTGAAGAATTGTTGTTGAAGCATAAATTGGACAAATGCTCTAATTCTCTTTCTTGACATTAATATCATTATTGACTTTTGGTTATTATAAATTTTTGGCATATTAGTGATCTTTTTTGAAGAGCATATATCTTGTGGTCATCTTGGTTATCTTGTGTATCTTATTGGCACTTGAGATATTTGACACTTTGCCGTGTATAAGATTGTCTCTTTATTTCATTAAGTACTCTTGTCATAAAGTTAATCAATACTAAGTACTTGTGCCTTAAATGATTTTACATCAAGACTACTCTCTCATCCCTTTGCTAATCGCATCTTGCATCTCTTTTCATCATAATAATATTTTTCTTAGCAGCAGTTGTCCATCTTGTACTTGGTTCTAAATTTCCTAGCAAGATAGTTGACTCCATAAGGCACTAGTATCAATTGTTTAAATCGAATCATTTAAGCCTTGCTAGATTTCAACAAATATTTGGTCGCTCAACTGTGTCTCCCAGATTGGTTGGTTCCCAACTGGTCCTTCTTCATTTCATTTCTGTAGGGTCTACCCCCCTTAGTTTGCTGTAGGGAGACAACTTAAATGGAGAGATTGGGGATCAGGGTGACAACCCCCAATCTGAGTCATTGTCGCGATGCCTAGACATTCTATGCGACAACAAAAGGTCTATAAGAAAAGAAATAATTCGGTGGGTTTTCCTCTCAGTTGGAGAGGTTTTGGCCTTGGCTGATCGCTTACATCTTGTGTCCTATTGTCTCTTTGATTTTATTGTTTAGTAGTTGTTTGATGATAAAGAACGCTAATAATAATCAAGTGAAAGAAGAAGCTTATCAAGTTAAGTAAAAATATATCACAAGCATTTACCAAAGTTCGAGAAATCATATAACATTAGTTGCCACTAGATTTCTCAACATGGTATCAGAGCTAAGGTGGCAAGTCAAGGAAGGGCAGCTTAAAGGACACTCAAGGGCTGAAGCACTAGAAGGTCATCAAGAGCATCAGTCATCAAGGAGGACCTCTCATCTCAAAGGCACTACAAGAACAAGAATTACATCATCATCTTGAAGGAAGTTACTAAAGAAGACCTAAAAACCCTAGTTCGTTTAAAGAAGGATTCTACCCTTGAAGCATTCTTGGGAACCCCACACAATCATCACCTTAAGGAGAAGAAGACCTCAAAAACCCTACCTCCACTGAAAGAAGGACTTTGAAGCATCTTGAAGTTTACACATCCAAGGGAAGTAGAAAAAGGCATTGTCATCATTATCAAGGAACTAAGGTGATCTCCCTCTCTTTGAAGGATCACTTTCGAAGGAAGACATCTTCTATTATAAACATCATCATAAAAATCAAGAAGGTATCAAGTTGAAGATATTGTCATCAAGGAGTATCTTTACAAGTGAGTATCTTTATGTCCACATTTGAATCTATCAAAATGACTTCATTCTGCAAGGAAAGCAACAAATTGGTTGGGTCATCAAACTTTCTTGCATGGAAGAAGAGAACTGATTTGATCCTCATAGAAAATGAAGTAGCTGATCATGTTAAGGGATCAATGACAAAACCTCCAAAGGAAGAAGCTCAAGCTCTTGCAAAGTACATGAAATAGGAAGTTAAGGCTTAAAGGATCCATATAGAATCCATCAAAGATCCTTATAGAATCCATCGAAGATCCTCCCATACCCTATGTATCAAAGTTGGAGACATCAAAAGAAATATATGATAAGCTAGTAGAATTGTTCTCCGTAAGTAATGCTAGAGAAGCGATATCATTGAGACAAAAACTCTACAAGATGAAGATATCAAAGGAAGATGAAATAACCTCATATCTTATGAGGGTATCCGAAATAAGAGACCAACTACAAGAGTTGAGAGAAATAATGTCTGATAAGGAAATGACCACCATAGTGCTCAATGCACTATCAAAGGAATGGGGCAATATTACATCAAGCTTCTATGAAAAGAAGGAAGCTACCCCATTCAATGAACTTTGGTCATTATGCAAAATTGAAGAAACAAGGTGAAAGGCAAAAAGTGATGTAGGATCAAATGAGCAAGCACAAGCATTTACTACCATGGTTAAGAGAAAAGGAAAATTTGGGAAGTTTGGTCCTCATAAAAAAAGAAGAATATGTCGAAGATCCAATACTAATATGGACACTACAAGAGAGATTGTCCAAAGCTCAAGAAGGACAACATCAAAAGAGGAAAGGAAGATACTCATATCACCGTGGAAGTGGAAGACCCTGAGAAGAAGAAATCAAAGAAGGAAGAAATGAGAGATCTCTACTATAATTGAGATAATCTTCTTCACTTAGTTCTTTTTAGTTTTTGTAAAATATTGCTATCATGATAGGAAACATTAGAAGTATGATAGGATGCATCATTTTAGAAGATGACATCATAATAGCATATGATCGAAGCAAGAGCTCATCATGATTATAAGAAGCTTGAAAGATAGCTGAAATAGAAGTCCATTGCAGTCATCATTAGATGAAAGTAGCTCTTGGTAACCTCATTAGAAGCATAAGTAGGACTTGTTACCACTCAAACCAGCAGGGGACCTAAAGGGGGTTCCTAAGAGGGCAACTGCTAGGTTAAGGGCAACAGTGGAGGCTTAGCCCATTGTCACCACAACTAAGTCTCCCTGCTCTTTATGGACTTTCACCGATGGGAGGAGTTCTGGTAGTGTAGGGATCACTTGTAGAGTATATGTCAATGAATAGGTGGAAGGTGACCCTAGAAACCCTTTCTCGAGGATGGAGTGAAGAATGGAACTTGCTTGCTCTTTAAGCAAGGGTCTGGGTCTTTCAAGGGTAAGGGGTGAGGATTGGAAGGTTGAGGGAGAAGGAATGGTCTTACGGACGAGGTTTTCAATCCCTATAATCCTTGGGAAACTTAGATTCACAAATGGTCGTTGACAAATAATCTTTAATGAGAAGTGGGACCGCATGGGGCCAAGTGGACCCAACCCAAGTTTGGGGATGAAATGCAACAACCAATAATGTTCCTGTCTTGGACAAGGTGAAGGGAAAGGACTGAACAAGAATATTTACTTTAAAAGGTTGAATTGATCCTATTGAGGTCTAGCCTTGAGAATGCTTAGGCAAAATTCAGTCCTAGAGCTAGGGCTTGGTATTCCTGGAGATTCCATTGTTAGAATTGCCTCAAATTTAGGAGATTGAATTTTTTCCTTGGGTCAATTCCCGGGAAATTGATGCCCTAGGTGACCTAATGGGGCTAGACTTCGCAAAAAAGGGGAAAATAGTAAGAAGAAGGTTAAAATGATCACCCCTTTAAGGGACCAGTGTCTAATTCACTTGGGGATATAGAGTCAAAGATGATAATGAGTAAGAACTTGGTTTTTTGATCAAGGAGGCCTAGAAAGTCAACTTCATCCAATGTTGACAGAAAGACAAGGAAAGTAACTTTCAAGCATTTATACTTCAAAGCAAACGATGCAAGATTATCAAGACAAATAATATTTAGGACACTTCATTCATATAACATTGGCCCGTACATTAAACTAAAACATGCTCAATTCCACATTTCAATTATGCAACAACTAGCCCTAATTTTAGCAATATACAACAACAAGAATAATAACATCAAAATTCATTTACAACATTATAGAATATATCCAACCAACATTTCTTTCCCAAGACAAAGCTCCAAGACAAGATAAATAGCCCAAATCCATACGTCAAAATTCATCCATCTCCAGAAAAGATCCTCCAAGGAAAAAACGCGAAGTTCTCTATGATTAGAGAAATCCCAAGTCAAGTGGTGATCCAAATGAATGTATCTAACATCAATATTTAGCCTCCTAAAGAGTTCGAATTAGCCTATGAGCCTACATTAGCCTCTAATGATAAAATAATGTGCACATAATAACCCTTATTGGTGACAAGCCCATCAAACTAGCTCACAAATGTAAAAATAAGCGTCACAAGGGGCCAAATAATAGTATGTGCATGTTGTAGGGCCGTCCAAAGGATCAATAGTATCTTGAAGTGCCATATTGAGGAATAAATTCCTCGGAATATGATGGACAAGGGGGTGGCCCCTTGCTCTCAAAGTAGTAGACCTGTGGTGCTCTCAGTGGGTTTGAGTGAACATCAATGACCCCATGGGTCTCCATATGAATCGAAGATGCCTATAGATCCTCTGTAATGGTCCAAGTGGTGGAATGAATGCTGCCATGACATTGTGCAAGTGCTGGGATACTTGCTAAGAGTGTGGGGCTCCTGTGTTGAATTGGGGTAGCATCGGATGTGCTCTAGCCACGAAATTTGGTGGAGAGATTGGGGCACATGAGATCTCCAATACTCAGAAAGGGTTTGGGCAGAATCTAAACAATTAAGAACATATTAAAATAATTAATATTTTTAATGGAGTCCCTAAGTCTAAACTTAGGGAAAATAAAATATTAATGGGAATTAATATGAAACTATGTTAGAATGGTCCAAAAGACATGGATCAAGCCAGATCTAATCTTAGTCATTGATTAGGGACTTAATCTCGGCAGTTGATATGTCAATGAGAAAAGTATAAGAGGAGGTTTGAGGGTCACTTGGAGAGTACACCAGAGTGATCAGTCATTTTATTTTCTAGAGTGGGGTTTGCTAAGAGAGATAGAATTAGTGATCGAGAGTCGTAGCTGAGGGGCATTGAGTATAGAGAGATAGAGAGACAGAGTAGTGCCGGGAGAGTAGTGCAGTAGCTGGGGAGTGACGCAGAGCTAGCCAGGGCTCACGCAGGGCCACGCAAAGGCAGTCGTGAGTTGCGCAGAGCCTCAAAGAGGCCAGCGTTGCTGACGCAGAGGGCCAGAGGGCTGATGCAGGGCCTCTTAAGGCTGACGCAGACCCATCCGGGGTGACGTAGGGCCAATGTTGGGCAGAGAGGGGCTGATGCAGTCCAGAGAGAGGCTGACGCTAGGGTTTCTGGGGCAGATTGGTGCTGAGGAGTTTCTGGAAGGATTATCCGGGTTTTCAGCCAGGAGATTTGTCTCAAACTGAGAGGTATTACTGCCAAGGAAATTCTCTATTGGGTAGGCCAGTTTCAACACCCAAAGTGTACTCTAATATTGCTTAATAAGAAAACCCTTAGATAGCTGCACCGGTTTTCCCACATTGGGTTTTTCCGGGGACATTGGTCAAAAAATAATGGTGTCATATGGTGTGATTGTTTCTATTTCCTTTAGTTGCTGATATGTAATATGTTGAGCATGCACTAGTGTTTACTTTCAGTATTTACATTGTAAATAACTTGTTAAGTAACATAACAAGTAGGTAGGAATAAATCAGATAAAGTGCATGGAGGGTTTCTAACTAAGTAGGCTTAGAAACTTCAACATCCTGTGGGGGCCTGTTGGATCACTAGTAGTCTCTGAACATCCATGAAGATCTGTGGAGTGCTATCTACTGCTGTGGAGGCCCATGGCTCTCTATGCACACCCTACACCTGCCAATGTAGACCTCTGGGGGTTAGGATCCCATATAGCGAGACCAAACCCAAATGGAAACCACCTGTAATCCTGCATAAGATCCAATGCATCCCCTGGGCTTCCAGAACAACCAATCATTAAAATAATTGGGTAAAAGAGCTTACAAATCATGAATAGCAAAGTGGGCACTTCATAATGGTATGCCCTTCCATAGTGGGCTTTGGCATGTGCTAGTGTCTCCAAGTTCCAAGGGGGTTAGCCAAGTACCTTATTAGGTGGTTTTAGCCCTTCGAGGCGATAGTATGTCCAAGGTACATCCCTCTAATGGGGGTGGCAAGTGACAAATAAGTGAGATGGAATAGGGAATGAGAGGGGCAGTCTTGGGCCACATAATGGGGCATAGGGGTAGATAGATAAGGGGAAGCCCACACCTGAGTATGTAATGTAGAGGAGGGAACAGTGGTGGTACATGAGGTGCCTCGATCTTGATTTCTCCACCCTTCTTTATATGCCTTTTGCCTTTTATGAATTTTCTTTAATTAATTGCTCGGGGCTCAAAGGACAAGAGCATGGTGTGTAAGATATAACAATGATTACCCCCTTCAAGGTAGGGCGGTTCATTGCCCTCCAGGGGTTGGGACAATCATGGGTTCCTGAATGATAAAGGAAGCTCATCTAGTTTCTTTGGAATTAGGGTGATGGCCATGGATTGGGGTAGAGCTCATGTATTGGCTTTTGTCCACGTGCTAATTATTTTTGTCCCAACCATCTTTTGCATTTTGTGGTACAATTTCCTATTAAATGTGGCCAATTATGCTTTTTCTTCTTTTTTTAGTTGCTTCAACCTCCGGGGCATCATTCTAAGCCTGACCCAAGGTGGGGGCAAGGGGATAGGGAGGCTAGCCCTATGTGGACCCAGAATGGGAATGTGGGCCCAAGTGGGAGAAATGATGAATGGGGTATAATGAGTGGGAAGGGAGTAATGCATGCAGGTAAAAGAGCGGGACCATGCACCCGAAGTCGAGGTTTCCCAAGTAGTACCACCTTAGAATCAAATGGTCAATAAAGGAGATCCCACGGGACTAAGATTCAAGGGTAACAACCAAAAGAGATCAAGGAGACAAGAGTACAAACTAAGCCCACTCTTTTTGCCAAATCCCCCCATCAATCCATACCCATAAGTATCCATGATAAATAAACCCAATATTCAATTATCAAATGACAAGACATACCTTTAGATTTGGGAGGCCAACCTTCAAACATACGATCAATACAGGTGGGTGAGGGACCACATGGTTGGCTCAGGTGGTAGAGAAATGGCGTAAGGAGCTAGCAGGAGGCATCAAGGGGCTGTTGGCTGAGGCCCATCATGGAGAAAAAAATTCTCCTGGGGATATCACCAACAAGATGGTGGGTAACAGGACTTATGGTTAGAAGAAAGTTATCTAGTGTAGAACTCATCATACATCATTAGGAAGAAGCATTTGTAGGATGAGGACAATCAAGATTATCTGTTGGAATCTTCATTCGAAGCAGGTGCTGAGAATTCCACCTTGTATGGGATTCATTGTTTGGAAGAATGATGGTATGATGACAATGGAATGTAACGTGTCAAGATGGTTGAAGTATTCTCAATCAAGGAAAGGAAGCTACTAAAGGAAGCCTATGTTGACAAATCTAGGGCTTTGAAATGTTGATTGTTTCTCTATCTAGGAACTGCTTGTGAAGGATTTTTAACTTTTTCTTATTTCAAACAAATTCTACCTTATATTTGCATTTATTAACTCCATCAACCAGCGACCATGCAAGATAAAAAAAAGAACAATAACACAAGATGTAGGCAGCCGCCAGGGCAAAACCTCTCCAGCCTGAGAGGAAAACCCACGGTAATTCTTCTTATAGAATCTTCACTTAACAAAGTTTCCAAGACATAGACAAAGACCCTTTGACCATAGTTTTAAAACTCCGACTCCGACTCCGACTCGGCCAAGGGTCGACTCCGACTCCGACTTGGTATCGAGTCGGCCGGCTCGATTTCAATGACTCGGTCGCTGTAAAAAATACATTAAATATTTAAGTATGGGTGTTTACGTAGTGCATTATATTAGATATCATTTTGGGATTCAACTGCGTTAAGTAAGTCATTCACGTATAACCATTTCCATGAGAGGTAGTCGTAACTGACTAATTTCTCATGATTTTTGAATAGTTCACTTAGCACTCATTGCATCGGGTGATGCTCACAGGGGTGAACAAGTGGGATTGAACATCTGAGGTCTAATCTCCTTGTAACATTCATAGTATATGAGTTCATACATTGAATCCTCCAATCCTGAAATCCTGAAAAACTGATAAGTCTGCTGGATTTTGAATGAAATCTAAAATTCTACTTTCTCCATATGAAATCCAATGAGGCCAAAACCACTCTCAAACATCCTGAGTCATTTCATGGTAATGTTAAAAATTTAAGTAAAAGGATGAAAATGAAGATTAAGGAGAATGTCACTTTTACTTTAAGAATTTAACATTACCATGAAATTTGAATAGCATATCAATAGCAGAAAGCATTTGAGTGTGTTAAATAGGGTTTGGGAGGGGGAAATGGACCCCAAATAACATTTAACTAATTCATAAAACACATTGGAGTCCAAACCAATCAGTAAACACCTTAACAATCATTAAAAAAATTGTTAAATCGTTGTTTTACTGGGGTTACAGGCCGCTGTTTGTGACTCGGCCGAGTCAGTATGGAAACGGCCAAGTTGGCCGAGTCATGGCTGACTCGGCCAAACGAGCCGTTTCTTCTACCGAGTCACTCCTGAGGGCAACAAAACGGATCAACTCGGCCGTTTCGGTTTTGAAACGGCCGAATTTTAAAACTATGCCTTTGACACTTGTGTCTCCAATATCAAGGCAAGTACCTTTTGCTACTGCTGTCCTCTTACTGTTGTACAGTGGACCGGACCTGTCACTGTAGGTGCTGGGATCAACTTCTTTCTTCCTTCTTCATCCCTCCAAATCCCTCCAAAGCTTACTTGCATCAAGAGCAATTACTAGACAATTTTGTACTCAACACTTGTCCTTAAACAAGGGAGATCTGCCTTCTTGATTAGGACTGTCTTGCTGTCCTAAAATCAGACTTGCAACAAGGTGTAGATCCTTCTTTTGCACGTGTGGGAAGACTTGAGGTTCTTCTAACCTCCTTTCCTCTTCATGATACTTGGATCTTCCTTGTAGGTGAAAGATTGAACTCTTTTAAGATGATGAACTTGGACTGTAGTGCAGCCCTAGTATGCAACCCTGTCTTTTCTAGGGCTCTCCTAGCCTCTTTTTCCTTCGCTGCGCTTGAAGACTCCTTCTAGCGGAGGGACCGAATCTTTTGAGACCAAACCGAACCCTTTTGAGGTGATGCACTTGGACTGTTATGCAGCCCTAAATTTGTAGCCTTGTCTCTTCGCACATGTGGCAGACTTGACCCAAAACAGATCCAAGGATGCACCGAAATGTTCCTCCTCTTCCTCGCTAGATCAACTCCTCTTCTTCGCACTTCTTTTTAACCCAAGATCAAGTGAGTGAATGATAGAGTGAGTTCGAATGGAGTATGAGATGGCTATTTATAGCCTTCTTGTGCTGCATTTTAGCCGACCTATAAATCTGTCTTGAATCCGACTTGAACTATCTACTTTGGAGGCCTTCTTGATGCCGAGTTGCTTATCCTTTAGCCTTGCATTTGGAGGAGACATTTAACATGGTTTTGCCCTTGATCTTGGAGACACAAACTCACCTTTTTATATACAATTTACAAGTGTAATATTCACATTAGTGACACAATCCTATCACCTAGCCTAGAGCTCACAATGGGAGCTACTAAACAAAATTTTGAGCATGAAACCCATGACTCAAATTTACAAAAATATTTTGCTAGATACAAATTTACATCATTTACATTGGAATGTGTCATTATGAAGACCAAACCTAGTTACACTTTCTTCAACAGCCTAGATGACCAAAAAGAAGGAAAGAGGTATGTATGCATGTATTTAATTGAGTCATGTTGTCATATGGTTGCATGGGAAAATGTCTATCTCATGAGCATGATCAAAGAAAAGAGATCTCCTTTGGAAAGATGCATGAGGGCATGGTTCACATATTGACTAGATGAAATCAAGTTTCAACATAAGATGTCTTCATATGGAATACAAGGTGGTTGACAAAGATGAAGGAACTATGGATGAATGTTCATGGGAAGCAATATGTGAAGAAAGGAAGAGATCGTAAAACATGCAACTATGAGCACATAGAAAGGGAAATTAACATTCGATGACTAGGAGAATTGACTAGGACATCTCCATGGAAAAGGTATGAAGACTTTGATGAAGTCTGGAAAGAAAGGAGATACTTGATATTGAATATCTTGGAGATGTGTCAATCTATATGCAGGATGTTGATGTTGCTACACGCAGATGCCATGATGAAGGGCCATCACAAATGGTAATTTTATTTGATGTTCATTTTTGATTTTTTCGAACAATATCTGGATGGGATGATATAGGGCCTACCGAAAGGGAGTTGTGGAACTCACCCACAACTAGGACTCATGTGGTGAGATAGAAGATCCTAGAGGAAACATGATGTGAAAAAGGTAGCTATATAAAGAAAAGCCAGATATGGTCTAGTAGATCACTTTCCGATAAAAGGAAGGATGATGTAACAACCACTAGTCGTATACACAACGGAACTATTAAAATACTTCGTAGACATATACATCCATTACAGGATAGTAAGCGTAAATTGTATATTATATAAAGAATTGATGTAGGATGATTACAAATGAGAATGAGGGTCCTGTATATATAGCTAGGTAAGTACCCTTTCACAAACAGGGATGTCTCTAAGACATGCCTTTTCATTATTAACTAACTAACCATTAGTTAATTTACTTATTAATTATTATTATATTTATATTATTATGATTATTATTTATTATTTATTTTTACATAATTTATGTTCATAATATTGCCTTCTTAAAAAATCTTTGTCCTCAAAGCTTATTGATGAAGGATTGGATCTCTTCTGTTGTTCAGAATATCTTCTTGTTTATGAGCTTTTATCTTTGTTGATATAAGATGATATGATGTTCTGAGCAATAGATAGAATTGTCGTACTAAAAATGGATCAGACCATCTTAGATTAATCTTCTGGGAAATCTTCTGATCCTTGGAGATGTGTGGTGAATAGTTATCGTATGACTAGATTGAGCTTATTTTAGTATTCTTTGGAACATAAGTTTGTTTATGTTCTGCGTGATATAGATTTGTAGATTGATTGAGGTGTCTACTCTTGTGATTTGGATGTAGATAAGGAATTTTTCTTGTCTGAACTTCCTTAAACATTTTTTTGGCAGTTTCTTGATTTCCATCAGGCATTGTTGTTGTTGACTTAACTGTTGAATTCTTATTTGGGGTGTCCTCTGTTTGAACGACAACCTTTGAGTACGTTTTTACTTCAATAGGGTTTGCATTTGCTTGAACTGTGAGATTAGTGATATTGATGTTTGTTTCTTCAGTTTGGACTGCTACATCTGGAGATTTTGATGCTTCCTTTGCAACAATTTCTTTGAACTTATTCGTCAATGATTTATTTTCGTCCTTAAGTTTTTTAATCTGTCTGAGCAGATTTTGATTATGATTTTTGAGACATAAGCATTCCTCATTCTCTGAGTCAACTTTATTTTGGCCTTCACGCTTCTCATCTTTTAAACACTTGATTTGTTCTACTAATGTTTTGATAAGGCTCTTTAAACGTAAATTTTCTTCTTCTTGTTCTAATAAGCACTCCTTGAGTTCCTTCTTTGATGCTTTAACTTTCTTGACTTGTTCGAGTAGTTTTTCTTTGTGATCTTTGAGGTGCGAAATTTCTTTGTCTTTGCTGCAGATGACTTCTTCAAGCTCTTTTTGCTTCTTTGATATAGTGTTTTCATTATCTTGAAACATCAAGTCTGAGATATCCTTAAGGTCTTCTAATGAAGATTTTATTGATTTTGATTTACTCGTTATGTCTCGAAATGTGACCATCTTCCCTTTATAACTAAACATCAAAACTTGTTTTTCTATGTTTGACATGAATATACCCAAATCCTTAAGCCAGAGTTGATCGAGTATGATGTTTGTCTTTTTATTTGTCCTTACAACATGAAATCAAGATATGTACTCATAATGACCTATTGTCACTTGTAGATCACTAATTTTATACTCTTTTTGGTCAAAAATATTTTTCTTTACACCAATGCTTAGATGTGGAATTAATAGTTGATTTGCCAAGTTGATGTTGATATAATTTTTATCATTGCTTGGGCTCATAGCGACATTAACTTCTCTTGGATACTTCCTTTTAATGTGATTACTTTGTGATCTGTAACTGAAAGACCATTATAGGAAAACCTTTCTTCCTTTGTCATTTTAGAATTGAGCTCCTTCATTTTTTTTTTCAATGATTGATCCCATTTGTTTTGTCGAGATGACTTAAGGTATTATGTAATCTAAATATATAAAATTTCTTTTAATTTGATGGATTGTGAACACTTAGCTATCAATTGGAATATTCTCCAAATTCACCTTTTTATGTTTTATAAGAATATATATCTTCCCTTAAATCCACTAAGGAATAAAATTTAATGCTACCCTTTTCTTATATTCACTTATATATATTTGAACGTTTCTTTTTATACTTATATAAAGAGATGCTTTGACGTAACTTTCTTAATTTTAAATATTTTTTATTTTTTTTAAACTTTATATTCTCTCCTTTTTTTTGACTTGAACTTTTCTTTAAAATACCCCTTTATAATATAAAATTTCTCTTTATATATCTTTAATTTATAATATTTTCTTTTTCTTTCTGAAAAGTTACAACCCTAGTGAAACGCGATTATTCATCTTTTTGGGGTATAATATAAAATATATGTCCATTTATGTTCCTTTGACTCGGTTAATTTTCTCCACGTAAAAGTAAAGCTTACCATTCACATATAGAGTTTTTGTATTCCTTTTGTTTTTCTTTTACCTTGAAAATACCATGAACAATTACCATGGGTTGCTAAAACCACGGGCTTGTAAACCACTTAATGAAGAATCAAGATAATATTATATACTCTTCATTCTCTTATGTATAGTTTTAAAGATATTTGGAATGATTCGCTCTTAACTTTACCATGCACTTTGTATCGATAATGTAGAGCCTTTTTATATAAGGTTGCACGAAACAGGGAAACTGGTACGAGTTTCCGAAACGGGCACGGGTATGAAACGTGACCCCCCCCAAATTTTGGAAATGGGGAAACGCGAATATATATATATATATATATTAGGACATTTAAGAAATATGTGCAATCATAAAGCATATATGATACATTCTAATTTATTACATTATGATAAATTGTCAATTGTCAATGCATAAACTATAAGTCTCTAAATTTACATCACATTTACTCATGAATGATCACATAATGAAAATAGAAATATCCAAAATCAGCCACAAGAAATTTCTAATTTCTTGTCTCGTGCTTGATTGGGAGTCTCCTCGTACATAGTCGAACGACTTTAGTGCTCTTGATTAAATACAAGTTTCATACCCTAGTACCCTACATGCTCTTGATTATTGGGACGCTCCCCTACATAGAGGGCTTGGTTCTCTTGAATACAAGTTCTATACCCTGGTACACGATAAAATCTAATGGAAACATTGCAATCCCCCCAATCCTGAAATCCTGAAAAACAGATAAGTCTGCTGGATTTTGAGTGAGATCTAAAGTTCTACTTTCTCCATATGAAATCCAATGAGGGCAAAACCACTCTTAAACATCTTGAGTCATTTCATGGTAATGTTAAAAATTTAAGAATTTAACATTACCATGAACTGCATATGCCTCAAACTTCCTAATGAACTGCATATCAACACTAGGGCAAAAATTCACTTTTATAACTTTAGACAGGCATCTAGAAGCAACTAGAAGGCATTAGAAAAACTTAATTAAAATTAGAAGACAAATTAATAAAAAAATAAAAAAAAAAGTCAAGTTGCATGTGGAAACGACGTCGTACGACCCAGAAACGCGTTTCCGGCCGTATTGGCCATGTTTCCACCTCGAGAAACATGCCAATACGGCTGCAAACGAGTTTCTGGGCCGTACTGTATGCATTTCCGTGTTTCGTTTCCGTTTCCGTATGGAAACTCCTCCCCTGCCAGCATTTCCTGTAACTTAGTTTTTATATATATGAATGTTCTCCTTCAAATTTTACACTAGACTATATATATATATATATATAATAGTATATTTTTATATGATTATTTTTCTTTAATTTTTTTTTAATCTTAAATGTACTTTTTTTCTTTATTTATTTTTTGTTTAACGGCCAAAGGCCTCTGACAAATTAGCGACGGAGAAACTCCCAAAAGTGTAGCGAAACAATTCAATCTCGACGGCAACAATGTTGATGAAACCTATATGGTCAAGGGCCTGAATCAGAGAGCGTGACTCTGTGAGCGATGGAGCAGCCAGAGGATCGAACTGCTCTGATACCAATGTAACGACCACTAGTTGTATACACTGCGGAAATATTAAAATACTTTGTAGACATATACATCCATCGTAGAATAGTAAGTGTAAATTGTATATTATATAAAGAATTGATGTAGGATGATTACAAATGAGAATGAGGGTCCTATATATAAGTAAATTAGCTAACCATTAGTTAATTTACTTATTATTTATTATCTATTTTTATTTATTTTTACATAATTTATGTTCATAACAGATAACATGACTGACATGGTTCGTGAAGGAAAGTGATGGATGGTTGATGCCCTACAAAAATGTCCCAAAGATGAAGGCTCCATAATGATGAAGATGAAAATTCATGACATCGAAAGGAGCCCCAAAAGCAGCTGATAGTCACATAATCTCCATCTAGAGCAGAAAGCTGCTAGAAGCAAGTCCTTGGTTAAGAGGGAGCTTGGACAAGTCCTTGGATAAGGGGGAGCTTGGGTACATTCCTTTTATAGTAATGGTTTCATCCTTCATAGGAATGGGTATATCCTCCCTGGTTGAGAGGGAGAGATAGACACATCATTCTTGTTTTCAATTTGGAAGAAAGAATGGAGGATTGGGTAAGCATTTGGCACCCGATTCTCTTTGAGGATGAGGTAGGGCATCCAAAGAGTAGTCGTAGATGACCGGTATTCTTTGAGGTCTGGGAATCCAAGATAAGAATAGTGTTGGAAGGACATACCTTGTGAACCGCTGAGTGGGGTATGTACCTTGAGAGACAATGATGATGGTGTCTATAAGTCATTAGTCTCGTTAACATTGTGCTCTGATCTTGTGGAGAGATAGTGCTGTTAGTCAAGGCCTTGCTATGTGACAATGCTGGTTGATATGATGCTAAACATATGGGTTACCAATCTGACTCTTCTAATGAGAATTCTTCAGATTGAAAATGTCCAAGTACCTTACATTTATACTGAATACCTCCCTAGTTAAGTGGGAGTGTTGAAATATGTAACTAGGTTTGGTCTTCATAATGACATATGTAATCATGATTTTATGTATTTAATGAAAAGAGAAATAAATTTATTATTGTGAGTCTTGAGGCATGGGTTTCATGCTCAAGAGAATTTATTTTATAGGTCAAGGACCCATTGAGTGCTTCTAGGTTTGTTATAAAGTCATTGAGTCATTGTCATGTATTGAAGACCCATATGGGCATGTTACATATTGTAAAAGAAAATTTATTGAGTTAAAAGACCCCCCAAGACCTTGTCATGGCACAAAGATCAAGTTGGCCTACATGAAGAGACAAGACGACTTAAAGGAGCAATTCGGCCCATTGAGAAGCCTATATAAAGAAGAGTTTGACCTCATTTGGAACTCACTCTTCACTCTCATAAGTTCGATCACAAGTAAAAGAAGAAGTGCGAAAAAGAAGAGAACGAAGAAAGAAGAAGAAGAAGTCAAGTCTTGGGATTGTTTTTGGGCTACTTCTCTCCATATGTGCAAAGGAATTAGGGTTCATGCTGCTGCAGTAAAGCCGAGTTGCAAAAGTGAAGTTAGGTCATCAAGAAGAACTATCTTGGAAGCCGAATTCTTTAGGAGAGGGAATCTACCCAAGCGAAGAAGAGAGGAGCAGAAATACACCATTGTTTTTCACATGTGCAAGGGTTAGGGTTTCTGAAGAAGAAGCTGTTGGGCAGGTCAAAGTTGTTGAAAAAGTTATGGGGCGGGTCAAAGTTGTTGAAGAAGTTGCTGGGTAGGTCGAAGTTGTAGAAGAAGCCGCTGGGTAGATCGAAGTTGCAGAAGAAGCTGTTGGAAGTCAGATTTGCAGAAGTTGCTAGAAGCAAGGTTTGACTTGGTCTTGGAGGATCTTGGTCAAGAGTCAAAGGTCTTGGAATTTGTCAATTGAAGGTCTATAAGAAGAGAAATAATTCTGGTGGGTTTTTCTCTCAGTTGGAGAGGTTTGGGCTGTAAAAATTTCTGTTTTCCCACCCCGGTTTTTTGTTTCTCCTTATTTCTCCCATATAGTTAAATGCCCTTTCCCATAACCATACATTTAACAAGTTGAAAAAAATATTTTTTTATTTTTATTTTTTATTTTTTTAATTTTCTGAAAACACAAATTCTGGCATTTTATACGAATGCTGGAAATTGCAGAAATAAAAATCAGCAGTAATAAACAGCCATTAAAACACATTCAAACACTGATATTTTTGGTCAATGTGACCCTGGAAAAACCCCCTACAACTCTTGGGGAAAACCAGTTTGAGAGCTCTTCTTTATTTCTGGAAAATGCCTTTTACAGTGAGACTTTTCCGCAAAAATTACAGCAAAAACAAATTTTTCCAGCAAGCAAACTTATCTGTTTTCAGCCTAACAGACAACCTGGAAACTTGCTGTATGCGCGGTACGGACCGTATGGATGTACAGACCGTACGGACGTACGAATGTACGGATCGTACGGACTGTACGGATGGCCGTATGGACTGTACATATAGACCTCGATTTCTGTGCCGGAATTTGTCTCCTCGAAATTCGTGCCCAAAAATAAGTTTTTCTCTGTTTTCTCAGCAAAAATCAGCTTTTTCTGCTTGTTCTTTCAGCTGTACGGATTTGCTGAAGAGCTGCCTTGGTATGTGTGCCAAACTGCTGCCTCTTTCTCCTTCCTGTCCAGAAATCTCCCTTGCTCTCTTGCTCTCCTTCTCCCAATCTGCTCATGAAAGAATGAATGATCTTTCCCTCCTTTTCCTCCCTTAACCCAACCCTAAATGACTTTTGGGTGATCCCTAAATCCAATCGCTGAGATAGATTAACAATGGCTGAGATTAAATGCACATTAAATCTCACTTTCTATTTTTTAATTCGCCCCACTTTAATAAAGACCCACTTAGTCATTTATTTCCAAAGTCACTTTTCCTTTCTAATTTTTCATTGACTTTATAAAAGTCACTTTAAAATTAGACTTAGTAACTTTATCACTTAAAGTCACTTTTAAATTAGATTTTAACTTTATAAAAATTATAAAGTCACTTTAGGAGAAAAATTAAAATCTTTTGGACACTTTTCCCTAGGCCAAAGATCAAAGCCTAAGGGAACCACCTGTCCTCCGGTACCAAATTTCAACACTCCCTCTTACCGAGGAAGGTGTTCCTCACCACACCCATCTTGTCTCTGAAGTAAACATGCTTGCCCCGTGGTAAGGCTTTGGTAAGAATGTCTGCTACCTGCTCATCAGTGGAAATATACTCAAGCTTCACAGCTCCCTTCTGAACATAGTCTCTGATGAAATGATATCTGATCCCGATATGCTTTGACCTGTCATGAAATACTGGATTTTCCGTGAGTTTAATGCAACTCTGATTATCACAGTAAATCACTGAAGGTCTCAACGGCTGACCAAATAAGCCAAACAACATCTTGCGAAGCCAGATGGCCTCACAACTAGCTAGACTGGCTGCCATATACTCTGCTTCTGCTGAACTCAGTGCTACTGACTGCTGCTTCCGGCTGAACCATGACACTACTGCTGAACCCAAACCAAAACAGCACCCTGAAGTGCTCTTCCTATCAGAATCACAACCTGCCCAATCAAAATCAGTGTATCCTACCAATCTCAATCCATCTCCCTGCCTGTAGTCCAGACCATAATCCACTGTCCCCTGCAAGTACCGCAAAATGTGTTTTGCAGCCACCCAGTGAACCTTCCTAGGCTCACACATAAACTGACTCATCGTGTTGACTGCAAAACAGATATCTGGTCTAGTGTTGACCAAATACATCAAGGAACCAATCAGCTGCCTGTACAATGTGGGATCCACCAACTCGGAATCCGAAGCATGAAGCTTCTTCCAGTTGGTGATCATCGGTGTCGACATGGGTCTACAATCCTCCATGTGGAATCTGCTAAGGATGTCCACAATATACTTCCCCTGGCCCAGGAAGAAATGCCCCTCCTCCTGCCACACCTCCAAACCCAAAAAGTAATGCATCAAGCCAATGTCCTTCATCTCAAACTCCGTCGCAAGATCTCTCTTGCAAGTGCTCTATGAGTCTCTCTGCACCTGTAATGACCAAGTCATCCACCTACAACACCAGAATGAGAGGCTCCTCACCTATCACAATAAAGTAAAGGTTCGGATCTGCCTCACTCTTTGTGAAACCCATCCCCTGCAAATAAGTATCTATCCTGGAGTACCAAGCTCTGGGAGCTTGCTTCAGGCCATAAAGGGCCTTCTTCAGTCTGCACACATGGGACTCCTTCCCATGCACCTCAAAGCCCTGTGGCTGCTCAATGTACACCTCCTCCTGTATGAAGCCATTGAGAAATGCGGTCTTCACATCCATCTGGTGGATCTTCCAACCCATCTCTCCTGCTATCGATATAATGGAGCGAATCGAAGTATATCGAGCCACGGGAGCGAAGGTCTCCTCATAATCAACTCCCTCTACCTGGGAGAACCCTCTAGCCACAAACCTCGCTTTGAATTTCTCAATGCTGTCATCTGCAGCATGCTGTACCTTGTAAAGCCATATGGAAGTAACCACGGACTTGCCCTCAGGCCTCGGCACCACCTCCCAAACATCATTCTTCATGATAGAAGAATACTCCTCCTGCATGGCCTCTCTCCAGACCTGTTGGCTAACTGCCTCCTCATAGCTAGAAGGCTTAGAGTCAAGGATGTTGGTAACTATCGCCATATAGCTACAAAACCTCTCAGGTGGTCTACTCTCTCTAACTGGCCTCTTCGGCTCAGCAACAGATGTGGCATCTCTCAAGGTGTCCTGAAGCCACTTGGGCTTCCTCTTCCCTGAGCATGCTTCTCCCATAGGAGAATGGAACTCCTCCTCATCACCGTCAGTAGCCTGAACTCCTGACTGTCTGTCTGTTGTCCTCCTGCCTGCACCTGAACCTGTAGAAGCTGAGGTACCGTGTGAACTATAAATCAGTGGACTCCCTAGTGAACTGCTCTGTGACTTGCTCGGAGCACCACCCCTCTGGCTCGGTGAGCCACTGCTCACTGATGGACCTGACATCCTCATAGATGTACCTCCTGATCCTCCTGATCCCTGCCCACTGGATCCCTGCGACTGACTCAACTGCTGTTGAGGGTCTGGCTGATCTAGATACTCTAACTCCTGTGATCTCCTAAAGGCCCTGTCCTCCTCGAACTTCACATCCCGCCTAACAACAACTCTCCTTTGTGTAGGAATGTAAATCCGAAAGGCCTTTGAGGTCTCACTGTAGCCCACAAAGATACCCTTCTCTACAGTGGGCTCTAGTTTGGTCCTCTTCTCCTTGGGTATATAGGAGTATGTAATGCATCCAAAGATATGAAGATGACCAATATCAGGCTTCTTCCTAGAGAAAGCCTCCTCCGGAGTCATGTGCCCCAAGGCACGATGCGGACTTCTGTTCTACAAGTAAACAGCTATGTTGCAGGCCTCTGCCCACAAAAACAATGACAACCCCCGATCATGTAACATGGCTTTGGCAGCCCCTATGATGGATTTGTTCTTCCTCTCCGCAACCCCGTTTTGCTGGGGGTTGTAAGGAATAGTGAACTCCCTCCTAATGCCTGCCTCCGCATAATAGTCAACAAACTCTCCAAGGGTGTACTGTCCTCCATTTTCCGACCTCAGGGACTTGATCTTCCGACCTGTCTGTGTCTCCACAAGAGCTCTAAACTCCTGAAACCGCTTGAAGACCTCACTCTTGGTCTTCAAGAAATAAATCCAAGTCCTCCTGGAGTGTCATCAATGAATAAACATAGTACTCATATCCACTCAAGGAAACATGAGACATCCGACCGCTCACATCAAAATGTATCAAATCAAGTATCCAGTCGCTCTGCTGTCACTGCTGGGAAAAGGGGATTTGGCAAACTTGCCCATAGCACATCCTCTGCAAGTATCAAAGTGATCAGTACTGAAATCTGGCATACCTGTAGTGATCTCCCGCAAGGTCCTCAAGGCTCCATGATACATATGTTCCATCCTGCGGTGCCAAATCTCACACTGCTCAGAACTGCTAGCTCTGCTGTCGGTACTACTACTCAATGCCAAAAGGGGCTGGAATGCAAAACCTGTACACCTTTGCATGGCGTACACCTATCACTCTAGCTGAATCAGCTGGAGCACCCTGGGATACATCAACACTTGTCCTCCCCTGAACAGTACCTCATATCCTCTGTCCTCCAAAGCTGAGACATATATGAGGTTCTTTCTCATCCCTGGCACATAAAGAACCTCTGTCACTTTCAAGGGAGGTTTGGACTCCCTTTGAAATGTCAGTGTTCCCACCCCGACTGCTCTAACAACTCTGTCATCACCGAGTACTACCTCTATATCAGTGTCACTCTCTGAAAGCTCTGAGAAGTACTCACGGACTCCTGTCATATGACGTGAAGCCCCACTGTCTACATACCAGATACTTGTAGATGTTCCGCTAATCGAGGGAAAAGCTTGCTCCCTCTGAACCTGTATGGTAGGTGATCCTGC
>APFE030651141.1:5366-35886 GCA_000404065.3 Pinus taeda
GGTTGGGCTTACCGACCACAGCACATCCACAACCATACACCATTGGGTGGCTTCACCAGGGACGAGATCTTCGCGTGAGCCAGCAGTGTCGCCTTCCGTACAACATCAAGCCCTTCACGGATGAGGTATTGTGTGACATTGCTCCCCTTGAAGTTTGTGATGTATTACTCGGACAACCATATTTCTGGAAGCGGCATGCTGTGTATGAATCAAGGCCCCGTGCTGTTATTATTACATTGGGAAATAAGTTGTTCAAGATACCAGAGGTAGCACCACCTGCCGCCATCTCTTTGATTACTGCAAAACAATGCAGTAAGATCATTTCCAAAACCAGGAAGTTTGTTTTCCTGATGATACGCCCTCAAGAGAAGAAGAAGACAGTGGCCGCGGCCTCCAAACAGGATCGCCTCTGCACGGCACCAGTGCTCGCGTTACCAGATTTACAACAACCATTTGAGGTCGAGACAGATGCCTCTGACTATGCTGTTGGGGCAGTCCTTACTCAACATGGACATCCAGTGGCATATCACAGTGAAACACTTTCAGACACAGTTCGGAAGTACCCCACTTATGATAAGGAGATGTATTCCATTGTACAGGCCTGCCGACAATGGAAGCATTACATTTTGGGGAAGGAAACGGTCATCCACACAGACCACCGACCTCTGCAGTTCATACAGACCCAAGGGAAATTGCAGAATGATCGCCATCAGAAGTGTTCTACATACCTGCAACAGTTTCACTTGAATATCAAGTATAAAAAGGGCAGCACCAATAATGTTGCAGATTGCCTCAGTCGACCACCGATCATGGCGCTAACCACCGTGCTCAACTCTTGCGGGCACGAAACTTCTGATTGGCCACTTCTCTACAAAAACGACCCAAAATTCGGCCACACATACCAGACACCCTTGGAGGGTCGGCAGGTTGTAGATTTTCACCTCCAGGATGCCCTATTATGCCACCTCGGTCACCTCTGTGTTCCTTCAAGTGAGCGTGCCAAGATGATTTGGGAAGCACACTACAGTCGGGCTACTGGGCATTTCGGGGTCGAGGAAACAGTGGCAGTACTGCAAAATTATTTCTATTGGCCGAATCTCTGACAGGATGTTGGGAAGTACATCCGATCATGTACTACCTGTGCCATTGCCAAACTGGCCATTAAGAAGCACGACCTCTATACCCCGTTGCCTACCCCTAGTCGACCTTGGGGATCTATCTCCATGGATTACATGTCGGGCCTTCCTTCCACTAAGCATGGAAATGACTGTGTTTTTTGTGGTCGTCGACAGGTTCTCGAAGATGGCCATTATGATGGCCTGCAAGAAGAATATCACAGCAGAAGCCACTGCTAAACTCTTCTTTGAACGAGTGTGGGTGCACTTTGGGGTCCCACAGTCTATCATCTCAGATCGGGACAGTCGATTTCTCAGCACATTTTGGTCCAGTCTCTGGTCAATGCTGGACACCAAACTCACGGAGTCCACAGCCTTCCATCCTCAAACTGATGGCAGACAGAGGTTGTCAATAGGATGATTGTGCACATTCTGCGCATGTATAACTCAAAGCATCCACGCACATGGGACGAGAGCCTCCCCTATGTTCAGCATAGCTACAACCGATCTCTTCACAGCTCACTGGCCATAGCCCTTTTCAGGTGGGTTTGGGATTCCAGCCACTATGCCCCATTGATGTGGCCATGCCACTTGCAGCTACTCACATGAATTCAGCTCATGTCCAGTCCGAAACAGATAAGGCCACCAGCTTCATTGGGCGCATCCAACATATTCGCCAGCAGGTCCATGACATTCTTGAGAAATCAAATGCCAAGTACAAGCAGCGACATGATCAACATCGGGTGCCACACAAGTTTCAGGTGGGCGACAAAGTCTGGTTGCATTTGCAAAAGGAACGCCTTACTGGAGCCTATCGGAATTTAAGACCACTCCGATATGGTCCTTACACCATTACTAAGGCTATGGGAGACAATGCATTTGAGCTCAGCATTCCCCCATTCCTTGGCCTGCACCCAGTGTTCAATGTGGACCGCCTTCGGCCAAACTTTCCACCATTACTAGACACATCCGACATTGCAGAACAGCTCCAACCCACAGAATTAAATCCAGATTGCATGGAACAAGCTGCAACTGATCAGATCATGGACACACAGATCAAGAACACTCGCCAACAGAATATCCAACTGTACCGAGTTGTCAAAGCAGGCCAACTCCTTCAGCAGGGCAAGTGGTTCACCAGGGAACAGGTTCAGCAGAAGTTTCCTCATCTCATGGGGAGCTCAACGCAATGGGGACCATTGCTTCCTAAGGGGGGAGGAATGATCCAGGTGGATATTGGTGGCCACCTGCCAAGTCCACATGGACCCCCACCATTGTCTTTCTCAGCATTTTCAGTTTCCTTAATTGTAGCACAACTTACTATTTTTAGCAGTTTTTCGGGTCCTGAACTTCCGGAGCCGTTTTGAGGCCCTAAACGACGTTTTTTGGGATCCCAGGGGCAACACGGGTCCATGGAACATGGACTGTGTTGCCGTTCCAACAATGATAGTACTCGAATAGATCTTTCTAATGAGCTATTGTACGCGTCAAACGGAGATCATATGCTAAAGTTACGACCCCGGGAAGTTGATGTACCAACTTACCCCCAAACGGGGCCCACAGTTTGGCGTTTCATCTCCTAGGGTTAGGTTTTGGAATGTTAAGGGTTTTTCATTGTTTCTCAACAATAAATAGGCCTTCGAGCCTCATTGTAACACAGTTCAGAGGCATGTAGCCATCACATCTCTTCTCAGAGATAGCTACCATCGCCCTAGCTAGTTTATTTCCATTTCTGATTGTAAGCATATTTCAGTATTTTCCATTAATGAAATGAAGTATTATTTCCGCTGCATATTTGTGTATATGGTTATCTCTGTAATTTGTTGCGTTCCAGTTTAAATCCGGATCACTTCTACAGGATCTAGGGGTACTATTATGTGAAGTGACTTATTTTTAAATATCATTGTTTGCTTATTTAGGTTGATTACCCCATTCATGTCAGTAGCCCAATCAAGGCCAAGGAGCGCAGGGTAGGGGTTGCTGTCATCCATAATTTCTATTACTTCAAAATTAGCCAATGCACTTGCACCTTCAATATCTATAGTTACTCCCTGCAACTATCCCATGGGGATGATCTTCTGCTGATTTTCCATCCTTAACTGAATCGAAGACCACTGCGGCACAGGTCTCCCCATCTGCTCCCAAGCCTTCTTTGGAAAAATGTTCACGTATGACCCCAGATCTAGAATAACTTGATCCATTTCATATTCTCCAATCTGCGTGCTGAGTCTCATCTCACATCCTATCCTTGCCTTGTGCTTACCAATCTTCCATACCATGCGCGTTTCACCCAGAGTTTTTCCAGCACATCTATTTATAAGTTCTTGTAAACCCTTCACAACCTTGCTATTGTGCAACGACTTCATGAAAGTCTCTAGAAAGGTCGTAAGCATAGAAAGGTCCATTTCCTGAACAGGTTTATCCTGACTCCCTGAGGTAGAGGCCTCAGAAAAGCTCTTCTTTGCTTCCATGAATGTTTCATGTGCGTGCTCCAAATCAAACTCAGCCTCCTTCTCTGGAGTTTTGAGAACCCATGTGTTGTCTTTAGGTTGTTTCCCCTTATCATCGCCTATTGTAATTCCACTTCAGAGCACTATATTCACATTCAGATCTTCTTTGCGAGGCTCAGCCCTCATCATCTGCAAGTTCTAAGTCAGCTACAGAGGTAGCACCCCTTTGCTGCATATCCTTGCTATTAGTGTAGGACAGTCCTCATTCTCATGATCAAATTGAGTACAATATTTGCATGATGAATGCTTTGGGTTAGTGCATTCACAGGCATAGTGTCTTCGTCCTCCATAATTGTAATAGATCAGTTGTCCCCGACCTCTGTTAGGTCCTTCTCCATCTCGGCCTCATCCACGCCCTTGAAAGCCTGTTCGTGCCATCCTAGCGCCCTGGTCAGGAGGCCACATTTATGCCTAAACTCTATAAGCATGTGTTCTATCCATCATCAATTCATAACTTTGGCAATTGGACTCATCATGCCCTACCAACCTACAAAAGTTGCAGAACAGTTGTTGTTTTTATTGTTGTGTAAACTGATATTCTTACTTGCATTCAATTAATAGATATAATCACATACATTCACACATCAAATAAACATTGTGATATAAACCTAGATCATAACGCAATATAGTCAGATGCATTAACAGAGACTAAATACACAGTAATTGAAGAATAATTATCTTTATTGATATCTCCAGTCTAATACAGACTCTATCCACCCTGCGCACACAGCTGCAGGAGTCCACACACTTAGCTATGGACTTCTACCCTAGGCTCTGTGCACTTAGCTACAGAGCCTCTACCTACGCTAAGACCCGAAAATACCTAGACTTATCCAAGCTAGATAACCCTGTAGAAACCATCTCAACTCTACTTTTCTTCTAACTACTTAGAGCTTATTTACTTAGCTCCTTTTTATATAATCCCATGGTCCACAGACCATGGGTAGATCTTTACAGGTGACTTGACACTTTACAAAATATGGGCAGACAACCCTTTATGACTCTTGACACCTTCACGCTCCGCGGCCACAAAATGTGGAGAATTTAGAACTTTATTACAAAATTTTCCCAAAACATGGGCTTTTAGCGCCAAAACTGCTCTTGGGGGAACCCGTTCCCAACAAAAGGAAATTCGTGAAGCAGGCCAAAATTGCCTTGCTTCACTAAAATGCACGCCTACGCTTCATTTCTTGGCCAATTTGATTCATTCAAATTGTATACTACTTAATTAGTATTTTTACACAATAATTTGCTTCCAATAAGTTTTTGTTGTTCACAAACTATTGACACTTTTGGGTGGACACTGTTAACTACGATTGCTGCAACACTTTCATTTACATTAAATTTGACCTTGAAATTGCTAAATTAGAAAAAAAATAATTGTATTAATGTTACCTATAACTAAAAAAATGCTCACCAAATTGAATCATTCAATTTGGCCTTGAAATGAAGGATGGGCGTGCATTTTTGTGAAGCAGGCCAAATTTGCCTTGCTTCACTAAATTGCATGGGATGGCTTCATTTATTGGAAAATCTCATTCATTCAAATTTTAGATTGTTTATTTAATGATTTTACACACTTTTAAATTGTTTTATATTTACTTTGAGCTTAAATAAATTTATACTTCAAATTTCATACAACATTCTAAATGTTGCTTTGAATTGCCTTATGTGAAATTTCTGTATAATTGGGAAACGTAGTTATGTAGGGTATTTTTCATACATGATGGAAGGTTATATCATAAGGTTAGGCATTGTCCAATCATGTCCCATGTTAAATTTCATTACCAAGAGTGAAATTGGTTAGGTCTGTGAGTGCATATTTGTTCTAACTTGAACATTGGTAGATATGATGAATTTTTGTATTAGCAGACTTGGATTTTAGTGAGTAAGATCTATTTGAGGATAATGAGTATGATGTGTTGTAGAAAACATTTGTATATTTCGGATGGAAAAATCATTGTTGCACTACCAATTAATTAGAGGTCTTGGTGTGCATTTATTTGAGGCACACAATCCCTACCTTTAACCCTAGTATAAAATCAATCCAATTTGGAGTATTCATGCACAACATAAATTTAATGAGGATGAGTTATTTTCAACCCAAAGTTAATGAGGATGTACTTCATTATATGTGGGGAGGCATGTTCCCCACACATTTCAAAGGTCTCTTAGGTCATGTATAAATAGTAAGAGACTTATAATTTGTAAATTGTAACACATTGGTGACATGAGGAAGGAGTTCATTCTCTCTTACCTTTTTCTTTTTCTTGTCTAGAATTCTACTATTATTGAGGAATAATAGCATTGTTGTGGAATTGATGCTCATGATGATGAAATTTTCTAGTTTATGAGGTACAATTGTTTTTCTAAGATTGGTTTTAAGTTTTCATCTTTTAATATTTATAAACATTAAAATGCTATGTATTTTCTTGAGGTATTATCATGGCATGTTAGCATCCAGGTGAAGGTTAAATATTGAATGCTAGTAGAAATGCCCTTTTTGATTGTGAATCCCATAATCTTGTTCATTATCTTAAACCCTAGAATTCTTGTCACCATTTTCATGTGTGTTGGGAATTCCTTTTTCAAGATTTTTCCAATTGATGAGTGGCATTAAAAGCTAGTTCTACTTAGACTTCATTGCCAAACAAAAAAAGAACTGATTCAATTTGTCTCCAATTTATCTTCAAACCCTAACTAGGTCATTGACATAATCTTAAACTTGAAACCATAAAATATATGTACAATATATTAAAAACACTAAAAAAGACCATGCAAACCATAGGTATTTATATCTCTTTATCTATCCCTTGGCAACATTTAAATATAATTACTACTAAAATAAGGTCATACAACCCTCATCAGGTGCTTAGTATTTAGCTCAAAAATAAAAGTTCTCATATTGGCTTGAAACCTGAACGGCTACATATGTCTCTTCAAGACGATCGCAACGCAATTCGTTTCACTAAAAACTGAGTCTGAATGAAGGAGAAAATGCATGTTTTTCTTTTTCCTAAACAGCTAAAAAAATTGCAGAATAGGACAGAATGATGACATTACAGTACAGTTAGCATGATCAAAATCTTCCTCAGTTTTTTCCCAATGAGGCTGTGACAAGTGTCACTTCAGGATTTGCCAGTTTGGTTGTGTCGAGGTGAAATTGCCCAATTTCCTCCAAGGTGGAATTATAAGTTCATGATGAATATTATGTGGAAATTAATTTTTTAGAACTATATATATATATATATAATCCTGAAATTATCCAAAGGCATCAAAATATTTGAATGGCAATGTTTTATTTGGGCAGCAAAATATATGAAGGGACGATCGGAGAGCGGGTCGAACCCATGACCTTCGCCTCCCAACTCCATTGCATAAATGTTGAACCAAGTGGCGTAATTATTAAATGGTGGCAACAAAACTTTATTAATGGCTACAGTGAATGCCAATGATGGAGCAGAGGGGGCCAACGCCCTCACCATATGACCACACAATAAAAATCATGGGCCAGCGCTAAAGAATAAGTGCGCTTAGAGTACCACTAATCCAGGTTTACACTTAATTAATCCATTTTTAAGGTTGGTGGCAGTTTTGGAGGCACGTCAATTTCAGCGAAATTGCCAATTTTGGTGGTGCTAACTATAGTCTTCTCCAGTTTTAGCAGGGCTTCCTAGGGAAACATTGAATGAAGCATAACTTGAGCAATTTTTGAACAAATTGAGATCAGAAAGAGGTTTTCTTGCCTAATTTCAACATTCTAAACACATTTGTGTAGATAGCAGGAGGCATAGATCTTTGTAAGCAACATTTTTTGCCACATTGAGCTAATATAGAGGCCCAAGCCATGGAAGTTGTACAAATGAGATATAGCCTAGCAGGGGTGAACTCTTTCATCAAAACATTATGTTAATGTGTCTCTTTGATGGTTTTCTGTACTGTACATGTTCTTTTTTTTTGTATTTGATTCTAGACTTATTTTTCTCATGAATGCCTTTCTTAAAGTTAAGGAAATTTACCTGATTGTATGCACAAATAGCTATTGAAACCTCAGCACAAGAAGTAATAAGCATGCACATATTTATGAATATGTAATTGTTATTAGCACAACAAAAATAATCATACAAAAACAAATCAAGTTGGCATTAGAGAAAAAGGTTTAATTGCTTGATTGCTTTAGTTTGTGCAATTACAGTTTTAATGGTTGCAAAATTGTGATGCTTACAAGGTTAAAGTTGCAGAAAGGAGAAGGGAAGCTATTGGTTGAAACTCTTGAGGTAATTCCCAAAAGAAGGAGAGCCATAAGACCACAATATCCACCACCCAAAGTTCCAATTCCAGTTGTACTTGAAACTCCTCAAGTGTTTCCTTCAACTGAGATTGAAGAGGTACAAGCAGTACCAATTTCTGAGCCTGAATCCATAGCCATTATGTCTGGAGAAAGAGAGCCTGAAGGTCCCTCTTCAGAAGAGGAAGAATTCAAGAAGTTTTTTTATACTTTAACTGTGAATGGTTAAAGTCCTCTATGAAGAGAGGAACACTATAATGGTTGGAGAGTATTCTAGACCTCCACATGGAGAAGGAATCTCAAAGGAAAACAAATATGAGAAGAACGATTCCAAAGGGAATGGTGGAAAGCCACCTCCATTTCCACCATCCTCATCATCTTCACCATCTCACACAACATCACTTCCACTACCACCACTCAAACTACCCATACTCATTCCAAAACCCCAAAAGGAAAGACTCCATTACTAAAATTGGACATAAAATTCGAACTTCCCTTGACAATGGAGAGGTGAATGCATAAAAGTTGGACAACTGGATTTGATAGTTGGAGGTACATTGTAGAATTTATAACCTTGAAGAAGATGACATAAAGATCCAATTGGCTTCACTGAGGCTAGAAGGAGCTGCACTAGTTTGGTGGGAAGAAAAGACTCAAGAGGAAATGAGAATCCATGGTAAGATATCCATCACTTAGGTTGAATTTGTTTTTGCAATTAAAAGATAGTTTTATCCTTTAGCCTATATGAAAAAATCCATTATGAGTTGGCATAATTTTAGGCAGCTTAAATGCCAAACATTCCAAGATTATACATAGGAGTTTAGGAAAAGGGATTTGCTATTAGGAGAGAATTTGAATTCCCAAGATACACTATTGAAATATATTGGGGGTTTACATTCCTATCTGAAACATAATATCCTTATGTTTAATCCAAATAACTTAGATGAGGTATGTATGCAAGCCACACAACTTGAACATAGAGGAAAGAACATTCAGGAAGAGGGTAGTTAGAGGAAGCCATTCAAGGGTAAGGAGAAAGAAAAGGGTGGAAAAGGGAAGGGAAAGAAGAATGCAAATGTGAAGAAAGAAGGGGAGAAAATTACATGCAAACGATGTTCCAAAGAGAGGCATGATAAAGCCCACTACTAGAAATTGCATCACGAATTAAGGCCTAAGAAACAAAACAATAAGAGAAAACAAAAGACGACCGCTACCACACAACATGACCTTGGTTCAGATTCTGGTGATGAGACCAAGATTTCAGCATGGTTACAAAAGGAAAAGAAATTGTTGCAAGCACTAGTTCATCACATAGTCAAAATAACACTCCAAATGAAGAGTCAAGAATAGAGTTGTTTCATGTTAGAGTCATTTCAAATAATACAAATATTGAGGCATTATTTGATAGTGGGTCACAATCAAACTTGATTTCAAAAGAATTAGTTAAAAAACTAAACCTTGAAACTGTACCTCATCATAAGCCATATCCATTGGGTTGGATAGTAAACAATGCAAATTTACAGGTTACAAGGAAGTGTTTATTCAAGTTCACCATTACTAAAAAGTTCATTGATGAAGTTGAGTTAGATGTAGTTCCACGTGACATCTCAGGAATCATTTTGGGTAGTCCTTATTTTTATGATAGAAAAGAAGTATTTTATCGCCATGATGACAAATACATATTGCTCAAGAATGGGGTGGATTACATAGTAAGAGCCCATCGCAAAAGGCTAAACATTTCTTTGGTTAATGCAGGGAAGATGAAGAGACTAGTAAATGCAAGTACAAATTTTGTGCTTCTCATGATCAAGAAAAAGAATGATATTGATTATGAATCTTTTGAAGGTTGTGATGATAAATTTAAATTTGATTTGTTTGATGTGGTAAGAAATCATAGCGAGATGTTTCAAGAACCAAAGGGGTTACCTCCCAAGAGGGGAATTCTGCATGAGATTCAGTTGCAACAGGATGTTCCACTTTTGAATGTTGGCATGTATCACATGTCTATTATGGAGATCTTGGAAATCAAAAATCAAATTCAATAATTGTTGAACAAAGGTATCATACACCCATCTACTTCGCCATGTGGTTCACCCATGGTATTGGTGCCAAAAAAGGATGGAACTTGGCGCATGTGTGTGGATTTTTGTGCACTGAATAAAATCATGGTAAAGAATCGTTATCCACTCCCAAGAATTCATGATTTGCTTGATCAATGGAGGTATGAAAAGTACTTCACTAATTTAAACTTACGAAGTGGTTATCATCAAGTTAGGATAGTTGAAGAAGGCATTTGGAAAATTGCATTTAAAACTAAACAAGGATTATTTGAGTGGCTTGTTATGCCTTTCGGTCTTACAAATGCTCCAACTACTTTCATGAGGGTAATGAATGATGTGTTGAGACAATTTCTAAATGATTTTGTTATTGTCTACTTAGATGATATCCTCATATTCAGCAAGTCAAGAGATGAACATGTCATGCATATAAACAAAGTACTTGATGTCTTGAGAAAAGAACAATTGTTTTTAAAGATGTCGAAGTGTGAATTTGGAAAGACTTCTTTGGTGTATTTAGGACACATTGTTGGAGGAGGTGAGTTGAAGATAGACCCCTCTAAGGTTGAGGTCATTCTAAATTGGCCCAAGCCCAATACAGTTACAGAGGTAAGAAGCTTTTTTGAGGCAACACAACATTGGAGAAAGTTTATTGCTAAATTTTCTTCCATTGCAACTCCATTATATGCATTGACAAGTGTCAAGAAAGTATTTCACTGGGGAGATATACAGCAGTACCAAGTTCATCACCGGTATTAGCACTTCCCAATATTAGACATCCATTCGAGATTCAAATGGATGCAAGCGATTATGCCATGGGAGCAGTTCTATTGCAACATGGTAAGCCAATTTGATTTCATTCTAAAATCTTTAATGGAGCTGTAACTAACTATGCCACAAAAAGAAATTTATGCATTGGTACAAAGTGTTAAGAAATGGAAGCACTATTTTATGGGAAAGGAGACCATCATCCATATCGACCATTAACCATTGCAGTATTTACAGTCACAGTCAAAGTTGCAGTAGTCACGACATTTCAGATGGTTTGGTTTTCTCCAACAATTTCATTTGGTTATCAAGTATAAAAAGGGAATCTACAATAAAGTAGCTGATATGCTTTCAAGGCCTATTGTAAACTCATCTATTATACTCACACATAATTATGTTTTGCATGAAAGTTACATAGAAAAATATGTAACTGATAGTGACTTTCAAGAAGTATATGCAAGCTTGAGTCAAGGAAATCAAAATGAAGAGTTGGATTATCATGTATATAACAGTTTGTTGTATCACTTGGGCAAGTTGTGTATTGCATGGGGAGAAAGAAATAGTATCATAAGGGAGGCACACATTTCATTGATTACTGGACACCTTGGTGTAGGCAAGACAATAGCGAATCTACAAAGGTATTGTTATTGGTCATGCATGTTGGATAATGTTTCTCGTTTCATAAGAGGATGTTCTTTATGTTCTACAAATAAGTTAGCAATAGGAAAGTTAGTTTATACACTCCACTTTTGGTATCTTCATGTCCATGGGAGAGTATCTCAATGGATTTCGTAGGAGGTCTTCCATTGTCAAGGAAAGGTCATGATTACTTGTATGTGGTTGTAGACAGGTTCAACAAAATGTGCATACTAACACCATGTAAAGTGGAAATTATAGCTGAACAAACAACTCATCTTTTCTTCCAAAACATTTGGGTTCATTTTGGTCTTCCTACTTCTATTGTAAGTGATCGATATTATTGATTTGTTGGGAATTTTTGGTCAAATGTTTGGGACATGATGGACACAAAGTTGAAGAAGAGCACCACCTTTCATCAACAAATAGATGGACAAATTGAGTTGGTCAATAGAATAGCTATTCTTCTTCTTAGAAAATATTATAGCAAACATCCCAAGTTGTGGGATGAACAGTTGCATTACATACAACATGCATACAACAGGGCAAAGCATTCTTCCACAAACACTTCGTCATTTGAGGCATGTTATGGGTACTTGCAAAGATCACCATTAGACTTCATCTTTGAGAAAGATGTTTTCATCGATGGTCATAGTGACATTGATAAGGCAAGGAAGTTCATAGAGAAAATTCAGTTGATACATCACACAATGTCGAAACAAATTGAGAAATGTCAAAGAAGCTACAAGGTAAGGCATGACAAACATCGAGTTGATCAAAAATTTCAAGTTGGCAACGAAGTTTGGTTATATATTAGCAAAGAGAGACTTCAAGGGGAAGGTAAAATGCTTAAACCAATGCATTATGGTCCTTTTACAATTCTGGAAAAGATTGGTAACAATGAATTTAAGCTTGATTTGCCTCCTTATATGCAAATATACTCTGTTGTTAATGTTGATAATTTGAGATTATTTGAGCCACCTTTGATTGATGATCACAAAGAGCATGTTCAACTTCCAAAAATAGATGATGTCTCACTAGGATATCTAGATGAGCTTCAGCAAGATCTCATACTTGAAAAAAGAACTGGGATTTCAAAGAGAGGGGATGTTGAATACCTTAGAGTGGGACTCAAGGGACAAAAGCCTTCTCAAGAAAAATGGTTGCAGACCGAGAAGGTGAGGGAGTTGTACCCTCACCTCGTGAACAATTGATAGTATCTTTTGGGGTCCAAAAGGCTTCTAGTGGAGAGGAATGATCAGGTTCTCAGTGTTGAGATCAAAAATAAAAGTTCTCAAATTGGCTAGAAACTTGAACGACTGCATCCATCTCACCATGATGATCAAAACACAATTCGTTTCATTGAAAATTGAGTTTGAATAAAGGAGAGAAGGCATGTTGTTCATTTTCCTAAACAGCTAAAAAAATTGCAAAAAATGAAAAATGATGACATGGAAGTATAGTTAGTATGATGGGAATCTTCTTTAGTTTTTTCCCAATGAGGCTCTGACAAGTGTCACTTCAGGATTCACTAGTTTGGTTATGTGAAGGTGAAATTGCCCAATGTACTCCAAGATGGAATTATGGGTTCATGATGAATATTATGTGGAATTTTTTTTTTAGAATATATATATATATATATATATATATATATAGAGAGAGAGAGAGAGAGATGTATATGTATATGTATATATGTATATAATGTAATTATTGTATAGTATGTTATAATGTATATGTATATACGTATACGTATATATATTATATATATATATATATATATATATATATATATAATTCCAAACTTATCGAAAGGCATAGAAATATTTGAATGGGAATGTTTTATTTGGGTGGCAAAATATATGAAGGGATGGGCAGAGGGTGGGTCAAACCTGTGACCTCCCCCTCCCAACTCTATTGCATAACTCTTGAACCAAGTGGTGGACTTATTAAATGGTAGCCACAAATATTTATTAATTCCTACAGTGAATGTCGATGGTGGAGTGGAGGGGGCCGATCCCCTCACCATACGAACACACAATAAAAACCATGGGCTGACACTAAAGAATAAGCATGCTTAGAGTGCCACTAATCCACGTTTAAACTTAATTCATTTTTAAGGTTGGCAGTGATTTTGGAGGCATGCCAATTTCAGCGAAATTACCAATTTTGGAGGTGCTAACTGGAGTCTTCTCTAGTTTTAGTGGGGTTTCCTAGGGAAACATTGAATGAAGCATATTTTGAGCAATTTTTTACCAAATTGAACTCAAAAAGAGGTTTTCTTGGCTAATTTGGAAATTTTCAACACATTGGTGCGAGTATTAGGAGCCATAGAGCTTTTGTAAACAACATTTTTTCCACATTGATCTAATACAGAAGCCCAAGCCATGGAAGCTAGACCAAGGAGATGTAGCCAAGGAGGGGTGAACTCCTTCATAAAAAAATTGTGTTAATGTGTCTCTTTGATGCTTTGCTGCATTTTACATGTTTTATGTTCAATTTTTTATTCTAAAGCTATTTTTCTCATGAATGTCTTTTTTAAACTTAAGGAAATTTACTTGATTGTATGCACAAACAACTATTGAAACCTCAAGACAAGAAGCAATAAGCATGCACATATTTATAAATCTGTAATTGTTATTTGTATGAAAAAACTAGTCATACAAAAATATATCATTACTTTTAAAGTTTTAAACAAGAAATGACAAATTTCAACTACTAAAATTCAAGTTTTATTTTTCTTAGTCCATCCCCTTGTTCCCAAATATTCTTGGTGTTCATTTAGTTGAGGCACAAAAACCCTTCCTTTACCTTATGAAATCCATAAAGTTTGGAGTATTATTGAACAACATAAATATATATGTGAAAAATGAAAACTTTATAATTGTACTAATGTTACTTATGAGTAAAAACAATACTCTCCAAGTTGAATGATTCAATTTGGCCTTGAAATGAAGGTTAGGAGTGTATTTTTGTGAAGCAGACTAAAATTGCCTTGCTTCATTAAAATGTATGCTTGTGATTCATTTATTGGACAATATTATTGATTCAAATTGTAGAATGTTTATTTAATGATTTTACAGGCTTTTACATTGTTCGTTTTTTTTTTTTTTTTTTTTTTTTTTTTTTTTTTTTTTTTTTTTTTTTTTTTTTTTTTTTTTTTTTTTTCTGAATCGATGCTAAATCTATTAATAAAAAAGAAAAAGTAATGGGCGAGACCTCAGAGGGCCAGTGACCTGACCCTTGACATATTGATTGAGAACCAGAAAAAGAACTCTGTGCTTTTAGGTGAGAACATTTGAACCAAGCCACAGAGGGAGAGACAAACTTACAAAATAGCTTCTTGCCTGCATTGGGTGCCAGGCAGAGGAAGCGAACCACAGATATCAGAGCCATTACAAAAAAGCTACTTGCTTGCAGAGTTTGCCAAGCAGAGGAAGCTGTCTGCCAAGAGATTTCAACCTGATGAGAGGGCGGGAGATACAGCAAAAAAATACATAGACTGAGGCTGGCCTCAGCGATACAGTCGAGAGAGAAATGGACTGAGAGGAAGAGCGAATTGACCAAAACTTGTAGTGAATTCATTCCATGACTAAAAAAGCTTACTTGCTCGAGCTCTGGGGGTCTAGGCGACTTGTGCTTGGCAAATTTGGCGCTGCTGGCAGAGAATCCGCTGTATCTTTTCGAATGCCTTCGCCGGTTCCTTCAACGGATTGCGTAATCAGGTGCATGATGTCGAAGGTGCGCTGAACAAGACCACAGGCAACCACTTCGTCTTCCTCGATGATAGGCATGCCAAAGTCCTCAGCACTCTTCGGCGAGTCCTCCTACATGAGAGTGGCTGAGGGGCGGTGATGAAGATCAAGGCCATGGGAGATGCTAGCTTCTGGAGAAGGGGTTGGCGAAGTGGAAGGATCGACGGGCTCCTCAGCGTCCTCTAAAACCATAATTGTAGTGGTAAAGGTAATTACCGGCTAATTGAGGCGGTTTCGGAAGGTAAATCTGGAATTGTGGAAGGATGAGTTAGGAACAGGCCTGGACGAGGAAGGCGGAGGGGAGGACGGGGAAGCGGAGGAGATGGGGATAACCAGCGGTGAGGGGGAAGAGCGAGTGCTTCCTCGGGAAGCCGAAGAGCCTCCTCTGCGAGGCACTCCTCTGCTACGTGGCATGACTTTTGCAGAATTCGGAGAGCTTGACAGGTTGCCAATGGCGGAATGGGGGATGACAGGCTCACGCGGATCGACCACAGGCAAATTCGACTCTATTGCAAACTGGCTGAAGGATCAATTCAGAGAATGTCTGCATCGAGTAGAAAGGAGGGTCATTTTATGGTGGGCTTCCTCCAGGTTCGAGGCGCGGGAGAGCATAATGGCACCTGCAGGAGAATGAATATCGTTAATGGCTGAGAGGACCCGAGCAGGAGGTGACGACGAGCTGCATTGAATTGCATTCATCGCGATCCGGGAGCAGTTAAGCTCGATCATGTCTATCCAGATGCCGTTTTGACTGCCTGACATCGGACACGTCCGGGCGTGAGGTGGCAATGCGTTGATATCACCCGGATCCGGGGAGATATCCTTCCAGGGAGGCTTATCTTTTTCCACTAGGTGGGTATAATTTCGGAGCTGTTCCTCTGTGCCGATGGTGAGAGTAGTAGCTGAGAAGGAGTCCTTGTTGGTTTCCACTCCAAAATTTGCTAAGAAGTCTGCTAGCTGGTTTCCTTCACGAATTGTATGCTGGAACGAGATAGCCTGATGCTTAGTAAGCCATTGTTGAATGAGTTCTAGTCTGTGCGCCATTCTCCAACTTTTGCTGACTTTATGAACTGGAGATCCCTGGGATAGATGTTTGCCCATGTTGATGATTATTTGGGAGTCGCCTTCAATAATAAGAGGGAAGAATGAATGCCTTTGAGCATGAATGAGTCCTTGCCATAAACCCTCAAGCTCCGTCGAGTTGTTTCTATCCCAGCCATTAGTGCCACAATAGATGAGGAGAGGATTTCCGGAATGATCTCTGAAGACTCCTCCATAACCAAAGGTTCCAGGGTTGCCCTTAGAAGCCCCGTCGAAGTTGAGATGGAAGGAGCTGGGCGGGGGGGGAGTCCAAGTCTTGTTCATGTCTTGCCTGATGGAACTAGTGCTTCTGGATCCTGTTGGTTGAGATAGGGAAATTTTCTAGTTGTCCCATATGGATTTTTCTGTGGAGGTCAAAGGGAAGTCTTCAGTCGTCTAGGTGTGAATGGAGAGCGATTCTTTGAGATTCCTAACGAGGATGCTCCAGAGCTGATCCAGTGATTGGCTTTGATTCTTGAAAATGCGACGGTTTCTCTCTTTCCAGAGGTTCCATAAAATGAACTCGGGAAGGAGTTGCCAGAGAGTGTTAAGGATCCTACTTTGATACGGGGTTTGAGGCCAATTGCGTAGGGTTGCTTTGAGATCGCCTTGAGCCCTGTGATCCTTTTGGCTTCTAAAGACCGCTTTGCCCCATAGTTGTCTTGCCAGATTGCATTGAAATAGCAGGTGGATTGCTGTTTCTTCCTCAGCTCGGCAGTTGAGACATATAGATGGCCCAGAGAAACTTCTTTTGCGCAAGTTATCCCAAGTGAGAATCCTGTTGTGAGATAACAACCATAAAATGGTGGATATCTTGGGCCAAAGATGAGAATTCCAAATTTGATTCCAAAGTTTGTCTTTGGTGGTTTTGTCCTGAATTATGATGCAGTATGCTTCTTTTGTTGAGTAGTTGCCTTTTTCTTCATATCCCCACCGTAGCTGGTCCTGACCATCATTTATGCTTATCTGTCTTTTTTGAAGCTCTATGTCTAGAGCTTGAATACAAGCTGTTTTACCATTGTCTCCTAGGATTTGCTCTGCCTTTTGCCATTGTCTGCCTTTTTGGTTGTTGGAGGGGTTCCAGTATCTATTAACTGTTCTCAGTCGTTGAGGACAATGATGGTTAGGCAGGAGGCCTTGAATGATATTCCGAAGCTTAGGGAGTTGCTGCCAGGAGTCATCCCAAAATCTGGCTGTATTCCCATTTTTTATTTCCCAGAAACAGTGCTGTTGAATAAGATGTCTATGTTGAATCGCTGCATTCCATATGAGAGAACCTGCACTTTGCTCCATCATGCGAATTCTATCCTCAATAGGTTTGTTGCTGGCATATTTAGCGGTCCATAGGGAGGCCCATGGAGTGTTGGGGTAGGCAAGCCATCGCCACCAAAGTTTGGCTCCCATGACTGTGTTACTGAGTGCTGGGTCTCTAAGTCCAATGCCTCCTGCCATCTTGGGAAGACAAACCTTGTCCCATTTGACCAAAGCCCATTTACGGTTTTTGCCAGAGATGCCCCAGAGAAAGTTGCGTTTGAGATTTCTTATTGCCTTTATGACCCATTTTGGAGCTGCCAAGAGTGTGAACAGATAAAGAGGTAAAGATTGTAAAATAGCTTTGATTAGAATAATTCTGCTTGCCATGTTCAGGGCACGATGGGTCCAGAGGGAGAGCTTGGCTTCAAAGTTGTCCAGCAGATCAGTCCAAGCGGCGTGTTTGAGGGCAGAAGCTGTCATGGGAGCACCCAGGTATTTGGAAGGGAGTTTAGCTATTGTAAAACCCAAGATCCTGGCTATAGAAATTTGGATAGTTACTGGGGTGTTGAAGAAGAAGATTTGAGATTTGATCCGATTTATGAGAGCACCAGTAGCATCTGAAAAGACAGACAGAAGATCACTAAGGATCCGAGCTTCTTGGACGGAGGGGTGCCCAAAGAGCATGTTGTCATCTACGAATTGCTGATGGGTGAAGGCAGGGGAGTTATTGAAGGAAAGACCTTTCAGATTATGAGAGAGGGCAGCAGATTTAAGGATGCGACCAAGACCTTCAGCTACAATGACAAATAGGAAGGGGGAGAGCGGGTCTCCTTGCCTAATGCCTCTTGAGGGACAGAAGGTATTAGACGGGATGCCATTGATCAGGATGGAAAAAAAGGAGGATGAGAGGAGACTGATGATCCATCTAGTCCAAGAGTGATCGAAACCAAAAGCATTTAAAATTTTTTGAATATATAGCCAACTTATACTGTCAAAAGCCTTTGATAGATCCATTTTGAGGAGCATACCTGGCTTTCTGGATTGCTTCAGAGAGTGCAGAATTTCATGTGTGAGGATGATACCATCAGTAATTTGGCGCCCTTCGACGTAACCTGATTGCTCTAGAGAGATGAGGAGAGGCAGTAAAGGCTTCAACCGATTAGCTATGACTTTTGAGACAATTTTGTAAGTGATGTTACAGAGAGCTATGGGACGATACCTTTCAGGCCTGTTGGCGTCCACAGTTTTGGGGATGAGAGCTAGAAATGTGGCATTCAACCCTGGGTACATCCATCGTAAAGCTCTTGATTCTTCGACCAGTTGCCAGACTTCTATTTGAATCAGATCCCAGAAGTGATGGAAGAAGTTCGATGTGAATCCGTCTGGCCCTGGGGCTTTCCCAGATTTTAAATTCTTGACTGCCAGATCAACCTCGTTAAGCTGGATAGGTTGGAGGAGGAGGTGATTATGCTCAGGAGTAATAAGCTTGGGTATGTGGGGAAGGATTTTTTCAATCGCTGGAAGCCTGTCCACATTCAGTTCCTGATGAGCTTTTTGAAAGTAGCTGAGAAAATTTGCTTCGATTCCTTCATGAGTTTCCACTCGTTCTCCTTGCTCGTTTTGGATGTGGGAGATCAGGTTGTGCATTCTGCGCTGAATAGTAGTGTGATGGAAGAACTTAGTATTCTTCTCTCCTTCCTTTAACCATTTAATGCGAGACTTTTGCCTCCATAGGATTTCCTCCTATTGGGCTCTGCTCTGTAGTTGATCTTCTATCCTCTGTTCCTGTTGGGTTAGGGCAGTAGTCCGACCTTCCGTCATGATCCGGTTCTGGATGTGTTTCATTTCCTGATTGAGCTTAGCTTGTGCAGCGAAGATGTTGCCAAATATTTTCTGATTCCACTGTTTAATGTCCTTTTTAAGGGACTGAAGTTTCTTTTGGAATCGTGCCATTTTTTATTTTTCTGAGGGTTGGTATTTGATCCAGGATTGTTTGACAAAGTCCCTGAACTCAGGGTGAGTCAACCAAAAAGATTCAAATCGAAAGGGGCGTTTATTAGTGTTACCTGGCCTCTGCCATTAAAGTTCAATGGGCCAATGATCCGAACCTGATGTGGGTAGTATGGAAGAGATTATATCCCCACCTAGATAAGGAGCATTATCAGAAATGAGGAAGCGATCTAACCTTGAGGCTATTTGATGGATACCTTCCCTTTTGTTGGTCCATGTGAAGATGCCATTGTTTGAAGGTAGATCGATTAGCCAGTTTGATCTCACAAAATCTTTGAGGAGTTGCCCATCCCGGATGCCAATATCTCTTCCACCTTGTCGTTCTTCAGTTCTTGTTATCATGTTGAAGTCCCCACCTGCGATCCAGAGAGGGTATTGCCTGTTGGAGTTGAGAACTGTGAGGTGGTCCAAAACTTCTGCTTTTAGTTGAGGATCTTGCGGGAAGTAGACATTGGTAATGTGTCCATGAGTGTTGGTTCCAAGCAAATGAAAAGTTGCTTGTATGAAATGCTTGTTGGCATGAATGTTACTAAGCTGTATGATTCTGGAGTCCCAGAGGATTGCTAGGCCTCCCGAAGCGCTTCGCGCATCTACTGTTGAGATTTGGCCTCTTGGCCAGACTTTTTTAGCTATTTTTGCCAGAAATGTCATATTACACTTGGTTTCTTGCACAAAGAGAATGTTTGGTTTCTCCTGCATGAGTATGTTTTTTAAGAGTCTACCTTTCCTGGGGCTGTTGAGCCCTCTTATATTCCAGGAAATTAGCTTCATTGAGACGGGTGGGGGTGGATGTTGTAGAACTTGGTCAACTTCGGATATCGACCTGATTCTACGAGCACTTCTCCGATCTTGATGGTTTTTTGCAAGGTGGTTTTCCGACCTCTCTTTTTGCTATCTTTTATGATAAATTTGCCATCCCATTGGCTTCCTATTTGAACCCCCAGAGAATGTTTCTTGTGTGATTTTTGCATAACTTCTTCCAGTTTGTCTAGTTGCCTTTGAGGTATCTTATCGAAGTTCCCAGTTTTACAGGCGAGTTCCAAGGTGCAGGCTTTTACATTGTTATATCTTTACTTTGAGCTTAAATATTTATACTTCATATTTCATTCAACATTCTAAGTTTTGCTTCGAGTCCTTTCCTTATGTGAAAGTTGTGTATAAGTGGGAAACATAGTTATGTAGGATATTTGTCATACATGATGCAAGGTTATATCCTAAGGTTATTTATTGTCCAATAATGTATAACTTCAAATTTAATTACCAAGAGTGTAACTGGTTTGGTGCTGGAGTACATATTTGTTCAAATTTGAACATTGGCAGATATGATGAATTGCTACATTGGAAGACTTGGATTTTAGTGAGTAAGATTTATTTTGGTATAATGAGTATGATATTTTATATAAAATGTTTGTATCTTTAGGATGGAATGATAATTATTTCACTTCCAATTAATTACAGGTCTTGGTGTGCATTTATTTGAGTCACACAATCCCTTCCTTTTACCCTATAAAATCAATCAAATTTGGAGTATTCATGCACAACTAAATTTTAATGAGGATGAGTTATTGTCCACCCAAATTTAACGAGGATGACATAATTCATGCTATGTGGGGAGGAATGTTCCCCACACATTTCAAAGTTCTCTTTGGTCATCTATAAATAGGACGAGACTTCTAATTTGTAAATTATAACAAATTGGTGATAAGAGAAAGGAGTCCACTATCTTTTAGCTTTTTCTTTTCTTATTTTGAATTCTAATACTATTGAGGAAGAGTAGAACTTTTGTGGATATGATGCTCATGATGATGAAATTTGTTGGTTTATCAGGTACTATGTGTTTTTCTGAGATTGGTTTTGAGTTTTAATATGTTAATATTTATTTAACATTGAAATGCTATGTATTTTCTTGAGGTATTATCATGGCATGTTAGCACCCTGATGGATCTAAATATTGAATGTTAGTAAAAAGGCCCTAGTTGATAGTGAATCCAATGAGATCTTGTAGATGTGATCATTATACACCTAATTCAACAAGAAGGAATTACTTGGACTAAGGCTCTTCACACAACACAAACAGTTTAAAATAGTCACCCCTGATGAGTTTATAGGCTCAGGTAGCCTATGATCCTTTCTTCTTTAAAAGGACTGAATCTAGAAAAGTGATTCCTAATCTAAACTAATACTAAACTACAACTATGTTATATTATTCTATACTAAACTATAATTAGGTAATAGGCTAAAATCCTACTGCTATTTAACTACAAAAATGAATTGGAACAGATTACAAGAAGAAAGCTAAGAATGTAAATGAAATATACGACATAATTCTAATTTAGTGATTGCATTTATAAATTAGAATTAAGATACAATACAAGTTCTATGTTAGATCTGAGACTTTTGTGATCCATATTGTAGATGAAATTCTTTCAGATTAATCACATCATTAGGATTGGATCGACGTTTCGAACTAGCTAATGTGGTTCATCCTTAGGACAAGGTTACAAGTTACAAGATCATGCTTAATACAACATGTACAGTTATATTAAAAAAAATAACAAAGACTATATCATAATGAAATTGGTTCAAAATAAAAGTGATATGTAAATAATCTTGCAAAATATTCAAAATGATGAGATAAATTGTTATTTCTACTTGCAATTATCTATTAACTAATTCACAATGTGAATAAAGAATGAACCAATAACTATAAAGATATAAGTTACTTGCTTTCATTAATAAATAGAGCATAGAAATTATTATTTAAACATTTTACATTTTGAACATTTATGAAAGTCTAACTATATATATATATATATATATATATATAATATATATATATATATATATATAGATATATATATAGATATATATTTGTGTGTGTGTGTATTACTTGGCCAACATAAACAAATATGAGAAAAACTTTAATTGATTTTTTATCAAATTCATGTATTTCTAATCTCTTGATCCATGGATACAACCAATAAACCATTTGAAAGAAGAGATCATATAATTCATCAATCAGTTACAGTTATAGTATTAATTTCAACCTGTAAGTACAATGAATACATTATGTCGATCCAAACATTTGGGACCCACCCACAAACACTCAAATCCTATTAATGTCAAGATGGATAACACTCTCACGACATAATTTACTCAAGAAGTGTGTAAATCCATTTAAACAATCAAGGATTAAAATAATACTTAATTCATAAAAGAAACTCGATAATAACAACATTTTTTTCAAAGAGAAATTCTATCATTAACCAAAGAGAAATTCTATCTTCTAAATCTCATAAACTAAATTACAAAACCATAAATAAGATATAATTGAGACTCCGAAACATAATAATAAATAAATAAATATAAAATAAAATAAAAAAAAAACAACAAAAAAAAACTAACAAGACTAAATCCAACAAAGTCAATTAATTGTATAGCAATAAATATTACACAGCCATAAATTCAACAACATTTCCTTGCACAAAGTTTCCCCTTAGGATTCTTTTATTCTCCCCGTCTTTATTTCCAACGAAATTTGGGAGTTTTTATAACCCAGGCAAGTAGCCTTACAATTCAAAATAAAAACGTGTGTGTATCATCTTCTTACAGAAAGTAAAATATGACGTTTCATGATCAAACCTTCCTCGGCTTATGAAAAAATGCACATAAGACATATGATAGACAACAATCCCAAATAGGGTCAAGAGCAGACATAAAGTGAGTGAGCGCATCCCAAATTGTATTGCCCGAGAGAACTGTCTTGTGATCATTGAACATCTGTTTAGAAAATATACTAAAACTAGATAACGTAACAATAAAACCAAAATGGGCTGCTACATAATATATGATTTTGTAGCAACCCTTTTATTTAGATTTCAAACTAAATAATAACAAATATTACGTACATAGCTTTTCAAACAATTTGACTATTTTCTAGCACTAGGTTCTTCTAATTCCGAGCAGATGGTAACCTTGAGATTCAGTGAATTGATGACAATGTGGGTGTCTTTAGACCTAATTTTACCTTCTACGGAAGATGATTTTTATTTATTTTCTTTAACCTTTCTCTAGAACAAAACCCTTAGCTAGTTATTCTCATAAACTAGCTATTTGATTCTTTGTTCGAATTGAGGGACATTAAGCAAATATTGTTGTTTCCAATATATATTTGCAATTAAATCATCTAAGTGAGGGTTTTTAGTGGATTCATGACCACAATTGACAACATTATCATGACCGGGAGAAATATCCTGAGAGTGGGACTTATTCATTTTTAAAGATGGCTTGGGACTATTTTCCAACTCTTACAAAGGAATGGTTTCAGGGGGACGCTTGAGCTTAGTCCTTCAAGCCCTTGTAATTATTGTTTGCATTTGTTTTGTTTTTTCCATGTCCTATATTTGATTACTTTCTCTTGTGTTTGTATATTGAACAAGTTTTGTTTCACATGGTGGAGACTTAGTAGTAGAATTAAACTTATGAACTTCAGTTGTATTCCTAGTAACTCAGAGGGAAGCTATAATTTTATAAATTTTAATTTGATTGTTCAGAGTGACCTTGGAATTGGAGGAGACCCCTCACATTCATCCTGGTGTAACTCATCAACCATGGATGGAGTTGAATCAATAATTGAAAGATCAGGAGAAGACTAGGAAGAATAAAATGGTGGTGGTTTACCATAGCCATTTCGAGCAAGAAACTAGTCCCAATCATCACCAATCCGAGCTAAGTTATATTTAACAAACATATAGATTAACCCATGATGGAAAAGAGACCTATTAGGGTTTTTTTGTTCATCTTGGTAATCCTTTGACATTCTTTTCAAACTCTTCAGGAGAAAGTATGGTATGTTAAGCTTCTAGCATAGAAAGGCCATCGAAAGATGAATGCAATACATAAAAACAAATTGTAATGACCCTCAGAGGTTATATATCTATGAATTAAATGTAACAGGTTATGCCATTTTGGTTTGAGCAATGATATAGGCATACCTTTAATGAATTATTCATATTCATTATTCGCTAGAAATTTCTTCCATGGAATGCTTTTGACAGGGACATTTTTGGACCAACATTTGCCTTCCAAGGGTAATCGGTGTTTGTTGCTATGAGCTGCAAATCGATTTTTATTTCAAGGTCACCAACATAATCTCTTATTCCATTGAAAGAAGTAGTGAATTCCTTAACTACCTCATTACTTTGGCCTTGGAATAATTGCAAGAATTTTCATAATCGTACTTGACGAAACAAAGCTAAACACTCCTCATCTACCTCTACAATTTATGCTCCAATAAGCTCCACTCAAACTACTGGAGGAATTTTACAGAGAAAAAGTCACAAGACGAGGTAGAATGAGGCTTTGAAAACTTGAAACCAAACATGAAACCCTAACTCATAAAGCCCTCGAGATCAAAACAAGAATGACAAAATGAGGAAGCTCGATGAAAACCCTTTAGAGAAAAATCAATAAATCAAATCATGAAGTGTCAAGTACCGGGTTGTGACAAATCCATAATGGTCTTGAAGTATGAGTGATGAATGATGGATATCAAATCATGAGCCACATGAAAATTTTCATGACTTCATTTTGACACTTAAGGCTCAAGCTACAAAATCAGCAGGTGACTAGGCACAATGTATAAAATGTCAACCGATACCAACCACCTACCATAAATGTAAGTATGTAAATAGATCACAAAAATGATATATCACATTAGGAATCAATGGATAGTCATGAATGCAAATTGGAGTTGGATATGACATAAATAAAAGATGTGATAAAACATACACAACACCATCATATGGATGGTAGACCTTAGGTTAGAATCGTTGATTCAAAAACCACATGAAAACACAAGGATAAGGATAGGAATGTATATGATAGTTTTAGAAGAAATTACACCATTAGCATTTTAACATAATTTAGGGTTGCTAAAAAAATCTAAGATTTTATAGTGGCCCTTAGATTGCAATATTTTCTTGTCATTAGGAGCAATGTCAGTTGAGACCAATCATAGTGATTACAAAGAAGATAATATTTATGTACCAATGAGCATAGGAATAGATTTGTATTGAAGCATCATGAAACAAAAGATACATGATAATCATAAAATAAATGCGTGATTCAAACCATTATAAATCAAATTAAGCTATAAAAAAAAATAATAATAATAAAATTCCAAGCTTAGGAGGGGCCTTTATTTTTTATTGTTTCATTAAAAAAAATGAAATGAATGAGTTGGCATGCCAACATTGGCAACTGACTGGGAAAGCCAGTTTTCTCTCCATGAAATCATAAAATTAGAAATTAAAATATGATGCAATATAGTCATGCAAAAATGTTGAAAATCAATTTCCTTCAATTGGGTTTATTAAACATTTACAAGTGCACATTTTTTCTTTAAAATAAAGAGACTACAATATACATAAATAAATATAAAGCCCTAAATATAATAGAGGAATCCTTAAGACAACATATTATAAAGATTGTCAAAAAATAGAGTTGGCTAAAACATGACTTTAATAGCACAAGTGGAGCCACTGATTCTAGCACACATTCATAACCTCGACAGGGTCACGCGTTAACCCAACAATATGCTAGTATCCCATCTATCAGATATAGATTTAGAGTGCATCAAATAAGTGTAATAGCCTTGGTGAAAATTCCATGTAATAAAAGTTAATAAAGGAAAAACAATAACCAGGTTGATGGGACACTTGTTCCAAGTTGAATGTTGGGCAAAAGCATAGTGATCGGGATCACTTGAGGTTGTTTAATGGCTAAGGAAATTAGCAACAGTAAGGGCTAACTCTTTGGAAAGGAAAAATGGAATTTTGGCTCATTTATTTATGAAATTAATAGAAATTAGGAGAAACGGGAGGTGAATGGTCAAAGGTTGCATGTGAGCAGGAAAATAAATTAAAATAAGAAAAATGAAGAAAATAGAGGCCTCATTCATAAAAAGGCTTTTGACATTCATTGGTAACCTTTTTTTAAGTTCAATGTTGGAGCTCTCTCATTATTCTCTCTCTCTCTCTCTCTCTCTCTCTCACATACCCTTGGATACTTATAGTTTTCTTGGGGCACCTTGGAGGGTGTGGCATACATGGATTTTTGGAGCAAGAAAGCAAAGGAAGAGTAGGAAAGCATAAGAGGACATTGGATTCAATAGCTAGAGTGGGATTTTCTTGTAGGTATCGAGTTGCGTGTATGTTTTCCTCACTAGTTTTGGCATGCATGGCATATGCATGTGTATTTTTGGTCATGATTTGTCACTAGCATGGAGGATTGCTTGGATTCATAATGGATTTTCCTAGCCTTTCCATTTCCTGGATAGCCTTGGAGATTATGGGTTTATTTCATTGTTTTGTTTTGGCTGGTTCACATGTTTCCTTAGCTTAGGTTGAGTTATTAGTTCCTAGAATCCCTAGTTGGAAAAACACTCTAGAATCCTTGTAACAACATGGGTTGAGTTACTAGTCCTGGAATACTTGGTTGGAAAAAAACTATGGAAGCCCAGTGACGGCTATGGGTTGAGTTACTAGTCCTTGAAGCCTTGGTTGGAACAAATGCTATGGAAGCCCTGGAAGGCTTGGATGGAAACCAATCTGACAATGTTTTTGTGATGTTCGACCATGAGGTGGAATCATTGTTTGATGGGTTGAGGTGGATGACCTCTAGAAGCCCTGGATGGTTTTTGATTGATGTGTCTTATGAGATTCCATGTTCATGCTTGGAATATGGCATGGGGGTTAATGGCTGAAGAGAGATTTGGCTCATCCATTCTCTGGTTGGGTGGAAGGAGGAAGTCCCATCTCGAGTTTGGATTTTTCATAATCAATATAAGGTTATTTCTCCTTGTATTTCTAGGAGTATTATAATGGTTTACATGTGGATCATATGGTTGTGATTTCATTGGTATTTATGTTTCTATTATATTGGTTATATATATGTTTTATGAAAATATATATGTATGGCTCTCGTCATGTTTTTACTAGTAAATGAATGAATAAAATATCAATGACTTAATGGATGAAATGGCAGTCAATGTGTTGAGGCATCAATGTATCTTATCGATTCTCAGCTAAGTATGAGACCCCTATGCTCAATTATGTTATTTACACGTATAGATTACATATTCATGATATGTTTGATGAAATTCCTTTCATGGATAGTAGGGGTCCAGTCAAGGTCTCGTTCAAGTGATTGAATTTATACTGTCGCTTCCTTGTTATTTTTTATTGTTCTAAAGATGTCATTCAATTCTAGGTAGTGACCTAAGCTCTAGGCTTAAAAAAGTTTCTCAAATCATGAGGACACCAGCATAGCACTATGCAAAAAATTCCCTGGGCGCTGGCTTGTAGGCCTGTGACAGCGTCTAAAGCTCCCTGGATGTTGGCATGCCTATAGGATGAGAGAATCTAGAGGTCAAGTGGTATAAAATCTCAGTGAGACCCAAGGGTTGGTTGGAAGAAAAGTTGGATTGGCTCCTCAGGGTCCTATTATTGATGTTGAATGTCTGTATGTTGTGTTTCCATTTGTTCCACTTCCATTATGTGGCTTAGGAGGTCAAATCACATCATAGTGGCCTCTCGTCACGTGTTTACCTTGATTGGACGGTTGCTTGGGTAGATGTGGGAGGAGGGTGTTACAGAGTGGTATTAGAGCATGGTTCACCCCTCGGACTAGATGAGTTGTGTGTTGGACATGCATGCATGTCAGTTGCATGTGTGTCTATTACACTTGCATTCCATGTTCTTATTGCATTTGCATGACATTGATCATGGTTGTAGTGATGTCGTCATGTGAAAGTTGATGTTGTTATTATGGAGTGCATTGTCATGAGTGTATGACTAGTCACATGTTGTTATATGTCTCTTACATGCATTATTTTGTATGCTTGGTTAAATTCTCATATGCTTGGTTACATTCTTGTATGCTTGGTTACATGTATCATTCTTGTAGGTTTGGTTAAAAGTATTGTTCGTTTATGCTTGATTCCATGTGTTTATGGATGCGTATGGTTGGTTACATATTTGTTATGCATGTTAATGTTTGCATGTGGTCAAGTGTAAAGTGATGTAGTGGTCGTTGATGAGGTCATGTGTTGAGGACTAGACCCTAGCTAGAATGATGATTGCATGGTTACATGTTCATGTGTTATGTTTCTATATGTTGTCATGATTATGTTATACATGTATCGCCCTGATTTTTTGAAATTGCAGACAAGGTATCCTTCTCAAGCCATACTAAGATATGTTGGTTTATTGTGATTTGGTTTAGCTGACATGATATACCTTTCCCGAAGAAATATCAAATGGCTAACAAGATGGTAGACTACAAGGACTCTCCCTATGAATCAAATGAGCAGTATGGTGTTGGGAACTCTTCTGATTTGGCAGATACATTGAGAAACTTAAAGGAATAAATAAGGAGTTGTAAGGAAGATAATGACAAAATCATGCAAGAATAGGAGAAGCAAAATGCAATGATAGTTTATAGTTTGTCAAAATTGTAGTGACAGGGACCACGTCAGATTAGCTATGAGAAGCAAGACAGAACTAAAGGTGCATATGGTAGTAGATCGCATGGTGGTCACAAGTCAAATAGAGATGACACAATTAGAGATGGTAGATTGTTGGAAACTCTAGATAGGAGAGTGGATAGACATGGTGTCACCAAGAATAGTGTCCACTCGAATGCTGCTATTCCCACTAAGACTGGTAGATATCTTAGAAACAAACAAGTAAAGTCTATTTTCGCTTTCCTTTATGAAAATAGATAGGAGTGGAACAAAGGAGACCAACCTTAGTCTTGCGCTTGATTTCCTCTCCTTCCTGATATAGCTTTGTCGCTTCTTCTTCATCTACCCAGCTTCAAAGAGGACTTATGGAATCACAAAAACATACTATTATCGAAGAACAAAGATCTATATTCATAAATAACATAGGACCAGATGTGCGTTAACCATACAAATGCATATATAAACAAGTACACAAGAATATGGAGGAAAACTTGAATAGCTTTATTAAGATGAAAAGTAGCAAGAGGATTACAACCATATGTTTCGACCCAGCATCATCTCCAACTAGAAAATCCTTCTTCACCTCAAGTAAAGCTCTAGATCACCCAACACTCGAATGATCATAGTGTACACAAGAAAACCAACAGCACTTCTCTATAAGATACAAAATTCCAGCCTCTAGATCTCTGTGATGAGGGATCCATATATAGATGATTATAGGGAGGTGAGTCATCTTCTGGGGTCTTGATTAATGTACTCTCTCTGATAGTTCATGCTTCCACTTAGAGAATGATGATCTCTTACTCATCCTTGGTCGAAAACAGAGAGGCAAGTGTCAGAGGGGAAGGTTCTGGAAGATTCTATAATCTTCCACCTCGCATTTTGTCCCTGCCATTTGTCCATTCCTGATCATCGCACCCTACAAAGGAGAAATTCAGTATGCATCGCACCTTGTACATTGGGAAGGTGATATGCATCGCACCCTCTACACTTGGTTTTTAGTATGGCCCAGTTTTGACCATTTATGAGCAGTTTTTAGTGGAGGACTTCTGGGAGATGATGTAATCAGCTGACCTTGTTCCTTTAGGAAGTGAAGCAACACTTTTAAGGACTTAGGAGTCCTCAATTTATGGACATTTATGATTGGGGTTGAAGTGCCCAAAAATGTCTATAACAGTTGCCCCCTAACGCATGAGGTTGTTAATCTTTTTGATGTCGGGTGAAATGCTTTACTATGAGGATCTGAAGTTTTTTCGAACTGGGAGGCAACTTGTAATAAGATACAATACAATAAATTATTTCGACAACATTTTTTCATGATCTAGCTGAAGCGGGCATTCCCATGCTCAACTTTATAAATTCATTTTCATGTACATAGGACAGATAATCGTTTGTGTGGCAGACTGATGATTTGGACTCATCATCCTTTGATTTGGATGATCATCTATTCAACAGTGATGTACACTTGATGTCTTTATATTCCTGAATATATCGCAGCCCAGATGGATGAAACTAGATCTGGGG